>BMAW01039950.1:284010-334727 GCA_019974015.1 Nephila pilipes
AAAAGGAAAAGGGAAAACCAATAATTTACAAATATTTTCTACGGACAACAAATCATTGCGCAATGCTCTAGCCGATGAGTCGTAGTGATTGAAATTTTTGCCCTCCCGTTTATTTCCTAAAAATTTGTTTTCTTCCGATCATCGATATCCTCCAAAAGCGGGAACGTTTTCCGTTTTTACGACTGCGATAAAATGAAGTTAACGGTGCGTCGAACGTTTTTACGTTCCAAAGATTGATTTTCCCGGCAAGGATCTTTATTCATAGAGCTCGTAAAACACCAAACGGTTTCGAAGAGAGGGAAAAAAATCATCGAAATAAAATCCCTACCTCACTAAATTGGGAAGAATCGAAATGAGTTAGTCTGTGCGGAAGCGTATCTAGAGGGATTTCAGTAACATGAACTTTCCGATTGCAAAAAGAAAATAAAGAATGAGCAGCTTCAGTAATGATTCTTAACAATCATTATATTCCCTCATTAACTTTCTTTAAGCTTCAGATTTTTTTTAAAAAATAGAATTGTAAATTTTTTACTTCAAGATATAACAGACATAACTACCAGAAAAAGACAAATTGCCTTCCTTTTTATGTTGATCTTAAATTGACATCTGTTCTGTTTTTATATAATGAGTGAATGCAAAAGTTCGCGCCCCATTTTCATAGATAACAGAAGCATGTACTTTTGATTGAACTAAACTGTTTTTAATAATATCATTAAATAACAGCTATCTAAAGGTTTAATGAGTCAAACAAATCTTGAAAAAAAATTATTTAAATTTATTTCTTTGCAGAATTAGTGCTCAAAATGGAAATGGAAAGCTGCATTTTCGTTGTGTTAGTAAATGTTATGTTATATGTGAGCTACATTGCGTGAATTTCAAACAATACTCCAAATAAATTAACAATAATCCCAACAATACAGGAGATAAAATCGAAATCACGATAATATTTTAAAACAATTCTTTTATGGAATAAATAATTTTTCTAAAAAAAATTTTCACTAATTATATCTACAAAAACCATTACTTCATAACCGCAAACGATATTATAAAACTATAGAAACTTCACAACAAAAAAAAATATTTGGAAATTATGATGTATAAAATGCTACTATAATATAAAGAGAAATATGGTATATTATTTGATAATTGTTATTATTAAAGTATAATTGTATATTGTAATTTATTTAAGATAATTATTAATTAATATATTTTATGAGTTTAATTAATTAAAAATTCAACTGAATGGCGAAAACTCCACAAACCAT
This sequence comes from Nephila pilipes, assembly GCA_019974015.1. Taxonomy (NCBI): domain Eukaryota; kingdom Metazoa; phylum Arthropoda; class Arachnida; order Araneae; family Nephilidae; genus Nephila; species Nephila pilipes. The sequence continues at coordinate 285,276 of BMAW01039950.1, forward strand.
TGACGAATGAGCACGATAGAGTAAAGCTAACATATTCTAATAAAGTTCACAGTTATTCAGTCGATATCATAGGCATGTAACCGTTACGTCATACAAATTGATTATAACTGCAGATGCAATCAATATTTATATATATTATGGAAAACATAGAACGTTTTATAATCAAACTGAAATGCCCTTTAGAGGAATGTCCAATATAATGAAGGGCAAATCGGAAAAAATGAAGATTTTGAATTTTTAGAGAAAAAAAAGTGATTGCGCACACATACACAGGGAGAAATAAAGTAATAAAAATAATAAAGATACAAAATTGTCCGTAATAGAAAAAAATGTTTATACAAAGTTTTAAGAAGTGTATTTAGAAATAATTTTTTATGCGCAAAAATATTAATAATCGCTTAAACTCAGTCAAGTTCTGATTATTAGAATGCTTTGAAACAGATACTTGCAATTTAAATGAAGCCTTAGTATAAGGAAATTCATTGCTTGCTTGATCTTTAACCCCATCGTTTTTTTGAAAAAAAAAAAATATAGTTAAAGGTCAAACAAACTTAACAAAGACTTCTAGTTTTAACAAAAAAAAACTTATTGTTTTAACAAGCATATAATAAAATCGTCTGCATTTGTTATAGTTCACCTTCGCATTGAACTTTTGTAAAATAAATGTAAAAATGAGAATGTTTTTAAAAGTTTCTTCGACAAAGATAGCAGAAAAATGGTTTGAGCAGCAATAAATGGAAAAAAAAAAATCACAAATAAATGTTTTAAAGTTAAATCTTACGACATTATGGTATTACAATCATTTATTATAAAGAAATTCCTTATATTTTACAGAATAAAGGGATTATGTGAGTAGGAATTAAATTAAACCAAATAAAGCCTCATAACGATATTCTTTCTTTATAAAATCTCTTTAATCATGAAGTTAAAAGATTTCAGCATTAATTATTTTTTTGATGAAAATTCAAATTCTATTTATTTTAACAGTACATTCTTAATGCTGATATGTACATAATAAATATTAGTTTGCTAATTTAATGAGCTTAATTACAGTATTTATAGTTCTTAATAAGAAATATTTTCGCAGTTTTTATATGAACAGTTACTATGAACTGTTTTCTAAACTGGCGCATATGTTTGTCTGTTTGCACATGTACATATATGTATGAGTATGTGTATAAGAGCAATATCTTTTAAATGAATGTAATTTAATTGAAGAAATTATTAATATAATAATTAATATAACGTAAATTAATGTAATATTTAAGAATACTAATTTTACTTCCTAAATGCTAAGCAGTTTTGAAAATTTTCTCATTTAGATTTAAATAAATATATATATAATAGATAAAATAGAAAAAAGTATTTTTACTGGATATAAATAAAGCCCGATAATACAGGTTAAAATCTGCTTCCGAATTTCCAATAAGAAATGAATATTTAAAAACATATCTTACTCTAAAAATAATAAAACAAAATTAAGAAATGAGCTTTTAGAAATTATCATAAGAAATAAAAATGAAAAAAATAATTATATAGAAAAAAAGCTTTTTTTTTTTTTTCTTTTTGCTCCGAAAAGTTCTTCGGTCTTCTTTTAAAATTTCTCTCAAATTACACAAAACATATGTATAAATTAATGAAAAAAAATTTCAATAGCTTATGAAAAATAAGCTTAAGCATTACTTTTATTCTGAGAAATTCTTTTAAATATCGGATATATTTAAATAAGCACAAGAAGAAAAAAAAAGATATTTTTCAAATATTTCAGTACTTTTCAGTTATTGATAAATACTTCATCAAAAAACAGAAAAACGCAATTTATTTTCTAAAAAAAATAATAAGAATTAATTAGCGAGATGAATTAAAATAATGATTCCAAAAATCTTAGAAAAATACCTCCTGTTAAAAATGAGATATCAATTACAATTTTTTTTATTTTTTTAAAAGAACCCAGAGAAATCTTCGAAAATATATTATTTTTTCAATCAATCATAGAAATTCTAAGTCAATCTGATTAATCATCCAATTAAAATTTCCCCAGATTTGTTGAAAAATGAAAAAAAAAAAAAAAAAAAAAAAATTATCTTTTTCTCACGATTCTCACATTTTTGTCAATTAATCAAACTAAAAAAAGTTATTTAACTATATTAAATAAAACAGGAAAAAATAAGAAAAAAAAATCTATTTTTTAAATAGATCAGAATAATAATTCGGAATGGTAATATTTACTGTGAAGAAAAATTTTATAGTGAAAAAGCAAAAAGTTAACTTATTAATGTCATGCATTTTTTAAAACTATTTTCTGACAACATATAGATATCAAATTACTCACTGAATTTCTTCAATAATTCAGCAATTTTATTAAAATAGTCTAGCCGTTTTTGTTTAATACTTTTTCATTAAATTTATGAAAAAAACTATAGTATTATACATATAATACATGAGACCATTTACTGTTATACTAATTTAATTCTTTGAGAAGATATGAAAGAATCTTATATCGTTGAAATTATTTTCCAAGAGAGTTAAGGACGATTGAATTTTAGAAAAGTTTTCGTTAATTTATGTTCCCTATTATTTACGTTGACTAAAGCGTCATCTATTTTTTCACAGAATACATATTAATTTTTATACGAGGCTGGAACAAAAAGTACCAGCTCTTGATGACAAACGACGTTCCCATTGAAAGCATTGCTTATTTTTGAGTGCTGCCATCTGGTAAAGAACAGCAAAACTAATGTGACGCTAATTAATATGTTAACTTCCGTTTGGCAGTCATTTACTGCTAAACGTCATGTCGTGGTGCCATGGCCAATTTATGTTGAGTTGTTACAGTCGATGGAAACTGAATTCGTCACTACCCTCTGAAAACGTAGCAACAATCCAAACAAAGGATTGTAAAAGTTATTATTTTACTTTCCTTAAATTAATTTTTTAATTCACTTAAATTAAATTAACTTAAAAATTAACTAAATTTTATTTGTAGTCTTACATTATACTTTCTCTTTTACAAAAAAAAATATAATTATGATGCAATCAAACTATTCTACATTATTTTCAAGCTAATTTAAAATAATGTAGAATACACAAATGCCTCATTTATTTTAAGTAAAGTATTATCACATATTTTAAAATATCATACATATGTCATACATTTATGAGACAAATTATTTCGATTTGTGTGTGAGCCATAAATGTTAAACTTAGAGCTTCAAAAGTAATCTAAACACCATGGAATAATTTTACTAATTAATTGGTCCGGGGCTTATGCAAAGCAAATAATTTAATGTAATAAGATGTATATTATTCAATTACATTCTTTTAATAGTTTCTAATATATAATAATAAAAGTTGGAACATTTACCCTAAATATATGTTTAAAAATCTTTATTTCACTATGCAATTGTTTAAGGTCTACAAAGGAACATTTTCTCTACATTTTTACAAATATATTGAATGATAATGTTTTTATAAAATGTATCTGAACCTTTCTCAATTCGAAAACAGAAAGTGTGATGGATATCAACATAATTGGAGATCTATGGGATATTGTATAAATTAGATTTACATTCTACTGTCTTTGCAGGGCGCATACAATTTTGAAAAGCTCTTCTAACACAAAATATTACTATTGTGTGTTAAATTAGGATTCGGCAGCTTTTCATTCCGCGAATATTTATTCAAGCTAACAATTCCTTTAAAGTTTGATTTTAAAAGATCCACTCTCTTTATCATTCAATAGTTTAACAAACATATTGAAAGCTACACACGCTTAGAAAATATGGGAATATTTCAAAACAATATGAAGTCAACAATACAACTGAAGTTGTTTAATTCTGAATTAAAAACTACTCAAAGCAGTAATTTTTTTTTTTTTTTTTTTTTTTTTTTTGGTTTTATAGTTATAGAAATTTACAATATTCTAAATTTCATCAACGAAGAATTAAGTCTTAAAAAGTAACATGCTAAAAACTTTGTTATAACTAATGCATTTATAAACAAATAATTCAAATATTCATGATTATTTGATATTATTGAAGTTTTTAATTGATAATTAATTAAAATCGTGTACTATTTAAAAATCATCACGAGTAAAAACACCAGTAAAGACGCAGACGATTTGTTCTACGGGGCTCACAACTTTAATTGGAAAGCGAGAATTGGAACTTTAGGATCAGATAAATTACGAAAACTCTGGAAACGAATTGGAGGTAAGATTTTGATTTTAAATTTTAGTAAAAGTTCTACGCCTGGGTTGATTATTATAATCTTATAATTTTTTTACGAAGCTACATCTGCTTTATGTTTTTAAAGTGCTTTGTGTTTACTTCTTTAGGTCAACAAATAAGTCTTCCTGCAGATATAATTCTATTTATTTTTTAGATACTTAAGATTCTTTTGAATAAGAATTTAGCATCCACACAATAATAAAATCCGAATCTACACTACTTAAAAATATACATCATTCAAATTTCCTGCTCTAGAAAAGCAAAAACCATATGTCTATGGATTAATGCACTGATAATTATAAGTAACACTTCTGACAAATTCTTGGTGTAAAACTTAAATTATACAATATTTAAAATGCTTCTGAATTGAAATTTCTAATTAATCAAATAATCGCATTGAAAAAGTACTTTTGTTTTCAATAGATTAATTCTAATTTTTTTTTATTTCTGACTATTTTTATGCTTAAAAGAACACACATTTACAATCTTATATAAATAATCTGATTTTAAACAGAAGCTAGTAAAATCAATAATTTTTATTTTGTTATTTTTAATAATAATGTTTATTTTAATCAAAACTTTTCCTAGTAACAACTCGTAACTTTTAGTTTTATTTAATTTATTAATAAAATGCAAATTTTAATATCTGCTTTTTAATTAATTGTATAACATAATAAATGTAAATATTCTTTTTTTTTGCAAAGACATTGAAACCGTAATTTAAAAATTTAGGTTTTGCGTTCCTGAACGTATGGATATATCAGATGTTAATGCATAAATGCGTTAAAAACCAAGCTGAAATCTTTTCGTTTCTATTTTATCAATTCCTTGGAAAAATTGAATTATTATTAAATTGATTATTAAGACATTGTGCACCAATCATTTCAGAGAATTATTTTTATATAAAAAAATTTTTTTTTCGAGACCTCATTATTTTTTTGTGCGTATTATCAATTTGGGCACAAATTTTTTCACCAGTTTTTCCCTACTTGCCGATAAATTGGAGCCTCGAAACTTTATATACAAACACAAAATCAATTTGCTTCATAATACAATATTCAGTTATAAAACTACAAAAAAAAACTGATAAAATGGGTTTTTTTTCCAAAGTAGAGACTAAAAATTAAAACTTATGTATATTATATTTTAAGAAAACTCGAACATTTCTGTAAAAGAAAAAAGAGTGAAAAAAAAACTGAAAATTTATAAAAAAAAATTCTTTCATTAGTAAGAAATTCAATGTAAATATATTAAAATTAGTTTATCCTCATGAAATTAAATAAAGGGTTTTCAATTCAGATGAAAAGTTTTGACTAGAAACTGAAATGTTGCACATATTCAACTGTCTAACTCGTGCACTGCAATTCACTGTTCAGTCAAATACTTTTGGCTGGATTGAAAAATTTTCACTTATTTTTTTTATTTACGATGCTGATAAACTATCATTGTTTCCCGTGTTTTCAATTAAATTAATCCTGCTCAAACGAAAACTGTTGTCTTAATCATAAGTTCTTTTTTTTCCCCTCTTTTGTTATATGGAAGTGTTTTTTGTAAAAATTATATATGTATATTATTGCAATAATAATCAGTAAAATATTTATTAAGCATGAATGTTATTCAACTTAAAAATATTAACTAGACTTTTAAGAAAATGAAAACCAGAAAACATTTGTCACCTTATGTTATTACTTAACAGTGACTCTTAAAACTGATTAGCTCTCTTACTCTCTTTTTGAAAGGCCTAAACCAATATTATGAAATAATGATTTAAATTTAAGTTTCATATGAATAATAAAATATAAATTACACTAGAATGAAAAACAAAAAATGAAGAATAAATAATATTTTTATCAACTAAATTTTTTTTTCAGAGCACCAAATTTCAGAATTCCACAATTGAGGATGCATCGTTTTAAAATTAAGATTTTACTATCACTATTTTGTTTTGAAATTAATCAATGTAATTTTTTTTTTTTACATTTTCGAATACATTTTACTGCATGTAATTGAAACCAACTATCTAACTTTGAGAAGAAATGTAGGAAATCTCATAGGATTAACATTACGCTCGGAAATTCGCAATGAAGTGTTGACGGGAACCTTATCTTGTTGTGACCTTTTCCAAATTTTTAAATATAAGCTTAGTAGAGATCGAACTGGAGCACACGCACTATGGTGCTCTGTGTGGTTCCCGTTCATGTGCTACGATTCATCCATGTTGTCAGAACCTATTTAGAACAAACATTCATTCATGTGTCTATTGGAAAGCTATAATTTATCAGTACTTACTATTAATATGAATGTAGCTTGCTCAAAAGAAAATTAGAGCTAATTTTATAAAATATGTTTTCAGTGAGTTTTGGTACCAATCGAACTTTCAACTAGCTCTTGAGGGTATTCCCCAAGAGGCGGCTGTTGTTTTTCACCCGTCCGCCCCCCTAAATTTGCTCGGGACCACATCTGCCCCATTAGACAGGCTGAAAGCTCTTCAATAAGTCATACCAAACCCGTTGGAAATCACTACCATAAACATTCCTTAACTACGAATAGAATCGAAATATCGACAATGTTATTGGTGGTTTATTATCTGTTCCTGCGGAAAAAGATTTAAAGAAAGCAAACATTAAACCACTTATAGAGTTTTATCTCGAAATGGTGAAGATCTTTAACGCAAAGCTAATTTTAGTGTTCCGTGGCTATAAGATATCATGAGGGCTAATTTCTATGCAACATCGATATAAATACTTTTATCTTTAGAGAAACGTTAAAGTAATGTTAGTGAAAATATGAATATAACATTCGTACGCATTGTGTGTCCTTAAAATGCCAACATTTTATTTACTGGATGTAAAAAAAAAACTGTTCCAGAATTAAATCCAATATTGAAATTAGGAAAACTGTGAAATGACAATTGTGAAAATATGACAATTCAAAGTAATTTCAACGCAGACACAGAGGTGTAGAAAAAAATTATCCAGGAACATTAAAAGGCTACAAAAGTTACAAATAAACCAGGAAGAGAAAGAAAAATGATCTTCATTTCGGCATACCGATACAAACATTATTCGAAATTTAAGAAAATCTCTTAAGGTCACCGTTGTAAAAATTGCTGCATCTCCTGCTACAGAAACAGGAAGATGCGTTTCTGTAGAAATAGTTCGAAAAGTATTTCGTGAAGTAAATTACAGTTGTCATGAAACTAATAGTAAAACCTTCATCAGAAACTGATCCGCATTCAGAACAAACATTTAAAACAACTCTGTTAAATGATTGATAGCTTATCAACGACGCACTTAGAAGCCACACAAGTGAGACCGACTTCGTAATCTGGAACCTCAGTCAAGAGTTGAGGATGACACCTGAGCTAGGACATCTCTCTACAAACTTGAACATCATCCCAATGGGAGAACTTGGAGCCTGGATAGATTTAAACCATCAGCGCGCTAGACATCAGACAGACATGAGCCTCGCTTGACGATGGGTCTTTAGGGATATCCTCCAAAATCTCTGAACAGAATTGGACGAACGCATAGATGTCGGGCATGTAAAACGAAAGGAAGACATATAGAACAGTTAGTAAACAATATTGAAAAGATTCCCTTTTTCATGAGGCCTTCTTCATTTTCATATTTGTAATGCTTTCTTAAATATAGTGAATTTAAACATTATTATTAGTTTACTAACACCATGTTTTTACTATCACATTCTCGTATTGTATAACCCTTTCACTAACGAAGCGAGAAAATAGAAGTACTTCCCTGAGCCCGCGGCTTCTTACCGCAGAGTGTCACGCTGTGCCCAGGCATTTTTAGATATTAAGCCTAATTCGAAATAAAAAAAAAATTCCTCTGAAATCGGCTATTCATTAGAATATTTTGATTTTCATGCATATTATTTCAAATACATTAATAAATAAGAAAGGGGGGATGCAACGAAAATCATACGCTTTATACAAAAAATTACGTAAAAATTATTACATAAAATCATATCTTTTAAGAAAATACAATATATACATCATTTGATACATAAATATCATGGTATAATGATATACAATTACATGAAATATTAAGATACGAAAAAATCAATGCTCTTTTGTTGCGTGGTACCTTACAAAATATTCTTCAATGTATACTCCAACATCTCATGTCTTACACTCCAACGAGCATTTTCTAGGATTTTCTCCCCATATTTATCATTATTTAATGTTTCAGGCTCATAATCTAAATCACTAAACAGTGCAGATTTATCAGTACTTTCACTTATATCACTGTCAGATTCATTAATTCACGAATCTCGATTCCCTGTTAAATCCTTTCTTTTAGCCATGACAGTCGCTATACAAAAAAAAAAAAAAAACGATCGGATGAAACAAACAGCATCTACAAATAAAGACTCTACCTCTCATAAATATCCATAAGTTCCCATTCGAATTTCTAAGAAGCAAGAAATAAATAAAAGCAAACGAGCCCCATGCATCCTATATTTTATGCACGCACATTTTTGTTGACACCATTTTCTCAAAGCAACAACACGTTAAAAAAAAATTGAAATTCGCTTTCATTTGAACACGAACTTTCTTTTTTTTTGTTAAGTTCTAGAATTAGTTAAGTTGTTCGAAATTAGCCTTAATTAGCGCAAAGTAAGCGTATTTCCCAGTTCCAGGCTCCACAGAAACAATTACACTCAAGAAATGAAAATACCTTCATCAAATTTAAAATGCACTTTTTGGCTCACAGGCAAAACTTTCTGCAGAAATGTTGTCAATGTTAGTAAAAAAAGAATAAAAAGAGACGATTCTGCCATAAAAATAAATTAATAATATAAATATTAAAATAAGAGCAAATGATAAATTATTAAAGTAGACAACAATATTCTGTTCGAATATTAAAGTAAAAGCAGACGATAAAAGTATTAAATTAAATACATTTTAGCAATGTAAATGTACCTTAAGCAAACTAAATGTAATGATTATAATTATAATATATAAAATTATCAATCTTTAGAACCTAACACACCATGTACACTTGATTTTATACCTACGCATTTTTGTTGACGCCATTTCTCAAAATTAAAAACACATGTTAATAAATCAAAAGCAAATTGTTTCAATAAAAAGATTTTAAAAAATTTAGTAGAAAAAGGACTTTATATAAATTTGTCTTAACAAAAATTACCTCATTCCTTCTTTATAAGTATTAGGCTACAAATCTTAAGCTTTTTAATACTAAAAATCGAAAACACTTTCATAATACAACAAGAAGTTATTGAAAGAAGCATAAAAAAAGCTTAAAAGAGTATTTATTCAACCGTATAATATACCACCACCTTACATTCGGGTGAAAAAGCTAACCATACGGTTTCGTTTAGGCACAAGAGGAAAAAATAAAGAGGAAGCATTTTCTTCATAATATATCCACTCCAATAAAAATTCAGAGTGTTCCCATCGCCGGAAAATATTTCACGTAAGAAACTACTACATCCTCCAAAATACATTGGCCAATATTGCTCGGTGCTCACCAAATGGAAGTGCTTACTACAAGTGCGATTTCCTTCAATTCGCCTTAGTTTCAGACCCATTCCCCGAGGCTATTTTTATGAAAGTAGTTTGGTAAATGTATGCGAAAGTAATATATGCAAACCATTCACTACATGTTCAACACATACTTCCGCGCAAAATGCTCCAAACGTAGTTTCAGGGGTACGAACAGTTTTTTTTTTGTTTCTCTGAAGGAACTACAACGAGCTTATTTCCTTCAGTGGCATTTGAACTTTTTTATTCCGCGGAGACATATTTTTTTCTAAATTGTCACTATTTTTAAGGTTGAACGTGTATGCATGAAAAAATAAGTGGGTTATTTTTTAGATGTAAGGGGAGTCTTAGGGTTGCTCCGAGCCACGATTTGAATTTTTTGGGGTAAATGCGTTTTGCTGTGGGGGTAAGTTTTATTCGAATAATAAACTCACTTTTTAAATAAGGAAGAACAAAATGTGATGCGTTAATTAATTTTTGTTGCATAAATATATGAGGAAAATTGGGTAATATTTCTTGCATAATTATACAATATGTAATACTTATGATAAATAATAATATTGAAACAGCACATTTTTTTTAATTGAGTTAATTTTCTTAAACATATAAATATTGGGATAAACACATTAATAATTAATAGCTAGGCCAAATGATGTGATTGTATAATTCAAAGGAGAAAGACTACGGTATTATAGATAAGAAATTGAGAACAATGACTCAAATGAAAAGACTCATTTGGTGCCTTCAATTAGTCCATTTAAACAATATGATTAAAGTTATCAATTTTACCTGGATAAGGATGATTGTTATGGTGTATAAATGTCTAAATTAGATTGGTATTATTGCCGAAACATCTGCGTGAATGCCTGAAGGTGTGAGTGTGTATATGCTTAGTTCTCGGCAAGCTTCTTCCGCATCTTTCCTGGTGTACACTTATTTAAATGTACTCCAGGGAGGATGCGGGGTAACCACAAGAGAGAGAAATGTCCTTTTCTCTTGAAAATGCACTTCTGAATATTAAACGATTCAGAAATTTGAAATTAAATGGTTGAGAAGTGCACGTTTAATGAATTAAATTATTCAAATATATATTTTCAGACATATTAAGACTCAGATATATATTTTCCAATCATGTTGCACTTGTATAGAAGTCAGTCATTTTGCAAAAACAGGGGCATCAAGTGTAGGCAACTGACTTTTCCTCTTCGCATTTAAGTACCAAGTAAAAGATTACACAGTATGATTCAAAATTATTTATGCTTCATTGAAAGGTACCTTGATGAATAGTGAAGCAAAAATAATTTTCTCTAAGTAATATCTAAATTTCGAGAAAAAAAATTAAACAAAAAAAGAAGAAAAAAATTAAAATTTCCAATAATATCATCGGAGAAGTTATTTACTATTTTTGGTGTATTGTTTTACTTATCAGGAAAAAAAGATATTTTGTATGTATTTAGGGAATATTTTTTTCTAAATGTGGTACCTAAATAAAAATATATCTAAAAACTCATGTCCATATTCAATTCAAAGTGAAAGAAAAAAATATTTTATAGTTCAGTAAAATGATTAAATTACCATTAGAAGACACACAAAAAAAACAAGAAAGCTCTACATAAATTTCACTAAAACATAAATTTCCTAAAAGGAAAGTTTTAAATTTGCTATTTTATTTCCCCCCCGCATGTGTTAGTAATCTTAAGTATAAGATCCAATATGATTTTTTGATTTAGAACCGTAAGTGTAAATGTACCTAAATCAGTGTACTGATGTGCAAAGTCAATAATCAGTTACATTAATACATTTTGTGCAGTGTGTGATTTTTTTTTTAAAAAAATTTAAAGGATTTTTAAAATTCTGTCTGATTCAGGGAGATTTGTTCAATGAATCTCTTTTTATGAAATTCGAATTAATCTTTTTTCATATGATGTCTAGACTTCCTTTCAAGGACAGACATTAATATCTTTTTACCCTTTCTATTTTATATATCATGAGATAAACATGCCATGTAGTTCCAATTTGCTATAGAAAATTTATATTCGGAATGACAGAAATTAGAAGAATGAAAAGGTAATGAGTCAATAGCACTTAGGCACCGAAAATGAGCTATGAGGTAAAATAGGAATATTTTTCGAAACTAGACAACGGTGTCCCCCTGACCTGAAGAGCAGAAGGTAGTCACCTGATCATAAAAAGACAATAGTAACTTTCGTCACAAAACAGAGAGGATAAGAATCCAATTGAGCTGAGACGAATTAAAGTTTGTGTTTGAGATACATCCTTTGTAGTTTTGTAATGTCAGATTGTAATTATTATGCAGACGTTTTAGCCTTTTATAAGTAATTACTGAGTGATAACTTATATTACTTTGAGCTGCTGTGATCTCGAATCAAAGCACAGTAGATTGTTTCTCTGTCATGCAAGAGATTAAAAAATAACGAAATCTCAGTAAAAAAAAAATACTTATTTATTTATTTATTTATTTTGTAAAAGGGATTTCCTTAATTATAAAAATTCAAAAAAGTAAAATCTTAGCGCATAAAATTCATATTGATGACAGAATTTATCTTATACCTCAATTTATATTTAAACTGTATTACGTGGTTCTCTTTAGAAAGTGAAGCCACTTTCCATGGACTCCAACTTAACCATGGACTCCAACTTAAGCGAGTGTACCGGAATTGACCGGATTATGACCATAAAATCATCATGTTTCGCAACTTTTCTCATTTTCCTACCTTATCACAATCTGTCTGCAGTACTACTTACACAAACATTTTGATAGTGTTCAGAAATTTATGAGAATTAATAATAAAATAATCACAGTTACGTTTAATTAAATTTAGCGAATGTTAAATCTAAAGTTGTGCAGAGTTATAATTTTTGCCACGATTCCGACAAGCAAGCTCTCCTTTTTCGTCCTTTTTTTTCTTCTCATAAATCTTCCAATAACTGCAGCAATTTTCGTTATCAAACTACCAGCAGTGAGCTATTAAGTTAACGTAATTTCTGCCTTTTATACAGAAAAATACTCGGCTGTCCATGAAAATTACTGCGAGTTGAGAGTAAGGAAAGATTTCAACAGACTGTGTCTGTTTTTCTTCACGTGCATGTTTTCTAATTATGACCTCCTTTCTGTGAGAGATAATTGAATTCGGAGAAAATTATTGCATTTAGCGAGAAATATGGTTAAAAGTACCGTGTACGAGATCTGGCTTTATTTTGAAAAATTTAAGTAGATCCAGATTTTCTAGGAAACTACACCTACTCACGACGAAATGAGAACGAAAATATTTCATTTTAAATCTTGAAAGGATCCATAAAAGTTTCAATTTGAGAAATAAAAGGAAAATAAGTATCAGCATTATTAAGCTGAATATTTCAACGCACGACGAAATAGAAAATAAGATAAACCAAATTTCAATTAAGTAAAGTAAATGCTGCTTAATTAAACATTCCATGATTCGGCGTGACAGCGGTAGCCTAGCAATCATGATCCTGGACTCGCGACTGGCAGTTTTCGGGACTGGAAACTGGGCTAATGCACGTTAAATTTGTCGTGGCTCAAAGTAAGTCCTCCAAAAGCGTGATGTGGAATTTAATAGAAGGAGGTGAAGGATCAGCTGTCGTCCTTATCACTTTTTTGAATTTTTGAAAATTTTGAATTTTTTTTTAAAAACAAATTTTAAAATTAAGAATTATATTCATTGTATAGAATGTTACGTTTATATGTACTTTACATATATATAAATTCATACTCCTGTAGCTGTTATGCAAGATTTACTTATATTTAAGTACACGAATCACAAACATAAATACAGATATTGACTATTAAATGAGCATTCATAATTATTTATGTTTATAAGAGATATTTTTTTTGTATAAGGAGTTAAACATATTAATATTGCAATGCTAAAATATGATTTTCATTACTTTTGGTGTAAAATAATGAGATTTACATAAACGTGGCGAAAAATAAATTCACTTTTCCTTGTCAAAGCATTTTAATTACCTTAAAAAAAAGTGCAAGATTTTTTTCAAAAATAACTTCAAACATGATACTTAGTGTCAATTTCTCTTTCAGTGTAAGTCTGAGTAATTTTTAAGACATTGAATGTATTTTAAGAGTTTATAAAACGACTGAATTTTACTATGCGTATTTAAGAACCTTCTTAAAATTCGGATGATTCAAAATGAATGTAGTAGTTACAAACGGCTAAAACTATTAAATTGGAAAAAAAAAAGGTTTACCTATAAGAATTACTCAGAATAAAGAACATATTCACACACAGATCAAAAGTTAGTCGTGGTGCAAGCGCAATGAATGAGGGGTCCGCGCATGCGCGAGTTCAGATTACGCCACGGTCAAATATCCGGTTCATAGTGGCTGTATCATAAATTGAAAATGGCGGTTTCAGCAATGAAAGCATAATGTGTATTAGAATTGAACGAATGGCATTCTGTGGCATCATAATTTAGGGAAGGTTTTATCAGTAGTCCAGTCAAGCATCCTTAAATGCTAACAACATACGCAGATGGGATAAGATATTTGAACAAAATGGACGTTTGTGCAAAGCATGAAGTACTCAACGCCAAGCGGAAAACGTCGAAAGGATTCTCCTCAGGTATCAACGAAACTCACGGAAATCAAAGCACGAAGCGTAATCAATAAGGAGTTACAATTGCCACATATAACGGTTTGACGTGTTCTCTGAAAAGCTGAAAATGAAAACGTATGTAATTCATCTTATGCAGAAATTGAAAAGTCAATTACGAATTACTACGTCAAGCGTATGAACTATGCTACATCAATGCTAGAAGCCATAGAAGATGAAACATTTGCTGAAAGACTCATTTTTAACGATGAAGCCAGATTGAATGAAGTATTATTAGGTTAATTGCCTCAACTTTCGAATATGAGATACGCAGAAGACTTTCACTGTCAGTTATTGTTAGTTAATGTGTTGTGTGCGATATCAGCACATAAATTGTACGGTGCTTTTTTCCTTCATTGAGAGAAGTGTTACAGCAGATGTTTACCTTGACATGCTTCAGCAATAGCTGATGCAACACCTAGATACGGAATCCACGATTTCGTCTATGACCGGTATAAAACACCCCTTTATTGAGTACGGAGGTTTGCTCATCGTAAAAGCATCTTCCGCGTTGGATCGGTTGAACTAAAGATGCCAATGATGTGTTCGGCCCTTGGCCACCTAGATCTCTGGACTTGAAATCCTGAGATTTCTTTATAGAGTTATGTGAAATGCATTATGCGTGTGTTTTCTTTGCCAAAAATAATTACGGAACTCAAAATGTGCATTTCAAATGTGCTTTGCGTTGGTGATTCCACATATGCTTCAGAATGTATGGCGGGAAATGAATTACCAAGCAGATGTTAATCGTTTTACCAAAAGGAATTACACAGAATATTTATAAAATATGTAGACAAAATTTTGAGCTTTCTTTTAGATTCTGTGACGGTAATTTTTTTTTTCAGATATTAGGATCTAGAATAAGTTCTTGATGTTTCCGAACAGATGGTACTACGACAACGATCATGTAATTTCAGATGGAAACACATCTATAAGGAATATGGCCAATAAGCTTGTTTTTCAGGGTATGTTAGTTCACCAAAGTGTACGCAACGTTTTTATTTTCATAGTTCTAAAAATTTCGAATTTCGTGCCAAGTAAAGAGTATTTTCGGGGAATTTTATTCACTGTTTTATTAAAACAACTCTTCAATTGAAGCACACAGAATCCTTGTTGAGACTTACGGTTAGAGTGCTAAGTCGGAAACAACAAGCAGAGACTTGTTTCGACGCTTCAAAAAGATGATTTTGTTCTTGAAGATAAAGAATGTTTGTCCTCTGAATTTGGTGGGTCCAATAGGGTGTATTTTATTATGATCTTCTTAACCCAAACGAAACTATCAAGGAAGATCGCTACCGATTGCAATTGAAGCGTTTGAACCGAACCCTTCAGGAAAAACGACCACTGTACGAGCAGAGACACGAAACATGATTTTCTTACACAACAACGCTCGGCCACATGTTACAAAACCGGTGAAATTCTTCTTGAATACGCTTAAATGGGAAGTCCTGCTTCACCCTCCTTATTCACCGGACATGGTCCCTTCCGATTACCTGTTCGATGGTACACGGCCCAGCTGAGTTGCACTTCCATTCTCATTGAGATACCAAAATAAATGGGTTGATTATTGAATAGCCTCAAGAGATGTATTGTTTTCCGACGTGGAAATCATTTGCAACCAAAAAGATGGGATAAAGTGATGGGCAATACTTTGAGTGATTTTTTCACCACACACTTTAAATAAAACATTAGGTTTCACACAAAAAAAGTGAGAGTTTTTTTTCGGTCCTAATGAACGGTTACAGCTGTATTCATTTCAAATCACATTGTACAATATTCCACTACTTCAGGTTTCCAAAACCAACTTGATAAATTTATTCATACCTTTTCTAACAAATCCTTAAGTCAAAAAGCCATTCATATCTAATTTTTAATGAAAACTCTAGCACAAGCCTATTCCTCATCAGCATTTTCATAAAATAGTATCAGCTAAAATAATTTAAAGGTAAAAATGGAAAAAAAAAGAATATACTTAACTCCATAAATCACCTTCTAATAATCATTACTTAAAAACGCGATTTCTAATTAAATAAACTGAGATCTAAGAGCAACACACACGCGGGGCTAAATGACGCATTTTAAAATTAATCAAAAATCTAATTTCACAGCTATCTGAGCACTAGTAGACTCATTTACTTTTAATATATACCTTTTAAATTAAGATTTGATATCACGGAAGCCCATTCCTCCCAGGTATACCTGAGAATTAGAATTGACTAATTAACTTTCTTCCATATCTAGGGCTTGCAAAGGATTACGGTATTTTGCGTTCGAGTCATTTTGTATTAGACCGTATTTAATAATCTGTGAAAAGGGGAAAGTATTTTTCTTCTCGAACGGTACTACCTTAATTTTTTTAAATTTAGCAATTGCTAATTTCCTTTTCTTTGGATTAACATCTTTTTGGCGGGAAAATGAATAATAATCCTTTTCCTCAGATTGAAAGCGAAAGCGAAACAAAATAAAAAAATTTAATTGTTTTGATTTTAGTTAATTGAGTTCAGTTATGTATTTATTTTAACTCCGTTTTATTATGCAGTCGTTTATTTGCTTGAATAAATGAGAACCTAGGGAAATCGAAACATAAAAATTTAATTTATTTTTAATGAGAATTTGCTTACATAATTTCAGTGCAACATATTAGTGAAGAACTTATAGAACAAATGAAGTTTCAAAGCTACACATATGATCTTACATTGATTAATTGCTTTTCAAATAATGTCCCAAATAGAAGCAAGATAAGGGATATTGGTGACCGACCTTATATTTCTGAACCGTGATCAATTGACTAGAAGGACAACTGAACAAGCAAAGCATTTAAAACTTCCACACCAAGCCAAAGGGCGTCGTACTCATGAACTTCTTGCATAAACGAAAAGAGATAAACTGACTCGCGTGACTTCTGAAAGTTACCTAAATATTCTACAACAGCTGCCACCCATGTAATTTGAAGTTTCTTTTTTTTTTCTTGTATAAATCTTGTTGTATAAAGTTGTTATATGTTGTATAACTTTCTTTAATTAATTTTCTTAATAAAAATTTTAATTACTGTTTAATCCTTTATTCTATTATAATTGATGAGATAGAATAATTATATTGTATTATAATGATTTACAACTAACTAACTGCTATAAAAATTGAACATCAATATACCTAATCATAAATAATTCGAATTATTTTTAATTATTACTGTTACAATTAAAATAATTGTTATGTGTTCTAAATTTAAGGAATTATAATTACATATAAAATAATCACTATTAATTACTATGCAATATACATAAAATTATTTATAATAGTATATTATAAAATTATTCATAGTTATTTATAATTATATATTAGAATATGTAATTTAAAAATAATTAAAAACTTCATAATTATAAATAATTATGATATACATAATTAAAATTCTATTGTTGCATAAAACTACCATATCTTTAAAATCCTCAAATATATAATTACGTTAAATTTTTCCTTTTTCTTCCTCTGAATCAGTTTTATTCCGATTACTGTTCGTTTTTGACGTCATCATTACGTCACATTTTACGTAACATTCTTTTGTTGAACTGTATTTTCACTCGCTTATGTTTTTTACCACATCTCATCTGATACTTTAACCTAATATTCAAATGAAAGCAAAGGATTTAAATATTTAAGTAGATAGTAATATTCTGTTCAGAGATTAAAATTAAAGCCAAATGTTAACTTAATAAACGAAATGTATCTTAAGAGAAATGTAATTATTGTGAAGTCAAATGAAAATTTGAAATAAATATTTATAATTTGATCTAATCTCAACAATTATAAATTTTTAACATATGCTAATGTTTTGCTGCATTTGAGAAAAAAAGACACGAACAAAAATGCGAGGGCATAAAATGAAGGATATATATGGTGTTAGGTTCAAAAAATTGACATTATAATAGATTATGATTGTAATAAATACATTCAAATTCTAAAATCGGAATAGAATATTATTGTCTACTTCGATAACGCATATTTCGCTATAATTTTAATATTTACTATAATAATTGATTTTTGTGGCAGAATCGTCCGTTTTTAAACTTTTTGTTGCTATCATTGGCAACATTTTGTTTTCCAGAATATTTTACATTTGAAAATAGAAATACATTCGGAATTTAAGGAAGGTATTTCCCTTTCTTGATAGTAATTGCTCCTGTAAAGTCTGGGACTTGAAAATACGCTTACTGGACTCTAGATAAAATTCATTTTGAATGATTCTATTTTTTTCGAGAACATAACAGAAGAAAAAAAAACTAAAAAATAAATTATATCAAAATAAAATTAGCAAAGCTAAATTCCTTTTTTTTCCCTTTAATTTTAAATTACTTTCATTCCTCGGGTAAATATCGATTGCAACAGCTAGAGAAACAAAAACTGTAGTCTGTTACCTCGTATTTTAAGTAAGAAATTATTTATTGATTAATTAAGCATATAGTTAGGAAAAGTCTTACATAATTCTTTTAAATGAAAAATTAATCACGTTTCCCCTTCAGCAATAAGACTTCGACGTTTTAGAATAATTTGATGTACAGAAATCTATTTAAATACCAATACTTAATTTTCCACAATCCAGAGATGTCCCGACACCTCTCTCTCTTTCTCGAGCAACATAATTTTAATATCCTTTTATCACACAAAACCCGGCAACGACTTTAAAATTTGATTAAGGGAAATTCGATCCCCGACCACCAACACATAAAACTATTCCTCCAAAATTCCGCAAATTAATACCTCTGCCGATACCACAGACACAGACTAGTGATAAATTTCGCAAATTATGTCACCATATGATAGTTTCATTAGGCTGGATTGCATCACGTATTGATTTCCGCATTAAAAGACGAAGTTTTCGTGGCCCTTCTGGAAGTTTTTGACGCGTGAATTATTTTGAAGTATCCAGGGAGCCCTAATAGATCTTGCCGAGTTTATGCGCCGATCAAGTTTTTTTATTTCAGTGTTGCGTCATGTTGAAAAATGAGGCAGGGCCTTCATTATTTTTGTTTGTAATGAGTTTATCGAATTAAAATGTGATAAATATTCACTGGGGAACTATAAAACTTGCGTTGCCATGGTAGCGTTTTTGAAATATTTTATTTACTTCACGCATTTATATTTTTACGCATAAGAACTCATTGGAAATGTATTACATAACGAGTTAGTTAGCTAATATTGAATACATTTCGTAATTAGTATTGCCTTTCATTAAAATCGATTCTAACTGCATTGAATTGTGAAAAGAAATAGTGTGTTACATCATAATTAGGTATCTATCCAAACTGGCGATTTAAACAAACGATTTTTTTAGCCAACTAACTGCTTCGATTCCTCCCATGTACCCTAAATTTCGAATTGATTGAATGTTTTATTAACGTCACACTTTTGCTATAAATTCCTAAGAAACCGGTGTCGTTATGCAACGGACAGAATACTACGAAGGATGATGTTATCAAAACGTTATCTATCCAAACCAGCCACGTGATTTCCCCACATTCAATGCAATTTAGGAAACCACGTCATCTGGTTTACGTAGATATTGTTTTAACAATGTCATTCTCTTCAATATTGCGGCCGCCAAATAACGGCTCCGCATTTCATTGAAACCATAGCTTAAAAACAATTTTATAGCTATTGCAAATTGACTATATGTTTTTGTAATTCAGTCAAGTGAGAAGAGGGCGATACCTTAGCTGGCTTCCCATCCTTCTATGGGAAAAACTTTGAGCCACTGGAGATTTTCCATTCATCACCCCATTACACTTCGGGTCTTTCGTAACATCTGGATTCGAACTCAATCCACCAAGGAAACAACACTGATAGTGAGCTCGCGCCCATGACCCCTCCTCTCAGGCGGATGTACCCATTAAATCAGATTATTGCGTATGATTCGTCGTATTGAATCATGAAATAAGAGGAATATGTGTTATCCTCTACATTTATGTCTGAAGTAAATGTCATGTACTTATAAATATGTCGTACGGGTATTCAAATTATAAACATTAAGAGCATGTTTACCTACGGAGAAACAAAAGCAAGAACTTACAAACATAATGTAAACAGGTGTCATAAACAACACCTCCACATTAAGAGTCTAATTAACAGATGTCCATTCAAACAAAAATCGATAACATATACAAGATTTTATTTATATGTAATGATAGATTAAAAGGTATAACAATATTTTTAAACGTATGACAATATATAATTGAATCAAAGCTTGAGGCGTTAGCATTTCGCTTAAACTCAAATATAATTAAGTAGCTACGGTACTTACCGAGTAATTTGTCGATATTTATCTAAGTATCTCAGTTAAGTGCCTCAAATTCCTATAAACTATACATTATTTTACATTTAAAAACATGTTTTTATAGCTTTTAATCCATCTTTAAATAAAAGCTTGATTTTAAAAAAAAATTTCTTGTATATATATATATTTATTTTCGTTTCTCTCTCTCTGTGAATATTTGAGACTAAACAATTATGCTAATTCTAGGATTTATGCGTCAGTGCAAAATTTCAGCACATTTGTACGTAATTAAGCGCAATGTCTGATTTCATTCTCCTATATCTATCACTGTTTGAGCATACCATAGTATTTTATGTCGTTAGAGGTATACGCGCATGAAACATTTCACGTCGATTGGACAATCGGAAGTGAGTTGAAATTCGAGTACGAATTTTGAACTGGAAAGACATTTGTTACATGCACATGAACATAGCAACTTAAATATAAATAAAACTCGTAAAAAAGACACAATAATGTAATCCCAAAGTTTAAAATGCTGCTTAAAAATGTTAAAAGTATAATTCAAAATATTTATACATTCAACGCGAATATTAAACGTAAAACTGATGCCAAAATTTATTGGTAGAGTGGAATTTAAATTATTATCGCAAATATCGGCATTCTTATGGGCAAATCCGTCAGTAGGGTTTATATGTATAATTCGCTATATTAATCCGTTGTTAATGTTATTTAAATAGAAACAACGGTTGAAAAAGAATTGTGAAAACATAATCATCCCAAAAAAAGATGAAAAAAATTACTTTTATCCTCTTGTCGCGTTGAGTGAGATTAACTTCCATTAGGTTTCAATCTTCTCTACTAATCGAAAAATATCACGAATACGTTATAATAATAAAAATTAGCACGAAGTTCAATAAACACGTCATTAAAAATTCCCTGAATGCAAAATGAAAACAGAAAGAAAATAAAAGGAAACAATCCAGGTTACCAAAACTTCTAACAAATCGCTAATTTGGCGACGTAAGCAATTGTGTAGGTAAACTAACATATCATACACATAAAAGTACATACGTTTGTCTACTAATACTATATCTTACCAAAATAAATTCATATAATGGAAAATTTTCCAAATTCTTCACCGTAATATGCAAACTTTATTGCTACAAAAAGTAAAAAATTTGAAGTCTCGTGCTGCTTTTGTGTGATATATTTATCACATTATATTTAAATTATAAAATTGTATCCAACCTATTATGATTTTGCTTTTATCATTTTATCGAACTCATCTAACAAAAGGCTAGTATTTTAACTTTTTATTACTTCATCATATCTTATGTCTAGCAGCCATTTTGAATTAATGAACTTAATATAAATTCTATGGGATATCCTTTGCGAAACGCATAACGAAAAGAAACAGTCTAGCTAATACTAACTTAAATTTTATTTTTCATCATTCGATTCAAATATATTTCCAATTAATTTCTATTGTTTTGTCTCAGAGTTTCATCACCAGCTTTTCCTACGTCTCGCGCGCCATTTATGCCTCAATTTTCATTTGTTATTGTCTCGTATGAAATCGGTATTTTTCTCGTATGTTTGCTGCACTTCTTACATTCTCAAATCTTAACTAATGTATTTATTTCAATAAATGCACTTTATTCAAAAGAGAAGTCAGAAATATTTTTTTTCCCGTCTGAATAATTTTAAACATGCAATTTCATCATCTTTAAAATTCTGAGAACCCACAGACGAATGATTAAAGTAAAAATATTAAACACTTCCACGAATGGATGGGAAAACGGTAAAAACAGAAACGTGTTCACTCTTTCGAAGAAATTTCATTTCATTTGAAACGCTGGGGGGAAATGTATAATCATGAATATTGGATGTGTAACGAAGTATTAAATAAAAATTAAGTTTCTATGTCAATTATTTTTAGAAATAATTAAGACTTTACTCTAAACTGGGATAATAATTATAAATGTACGATGGCTTCGTAAAGCAAACAATTCTATGAATAGCTGTAATTTGCAACTTATATACATAAGTATAAATTAATACACGGAATAAATTTATCCATAAAACTGGGTTAATTCTTATTAGTAAATCTTGACGGTACCTCTGCGTACATTCAGGAATTCTAGATAGTTAGTGGATAGAAGCCTTAAGATTCTCGTCTACCAACTATTTTCAATTTCGTAAGCATTATATTAACGCTATGGAATTTTTGATTTCGTCCTTAAACCTAAAGTGTGTGTGTGTCGGATTTATTTGAATGCTATATTAAGTGCATCCGAAAGGGGTGGAAATGTTGAAGGTTACAGAGAGATTATATTTTTCTCCGATTTTTAAAAATATTTTAATGTTTATTTAAAAGATTTGTTTGTGGATTTTCTTTCTTCCTGTTTAGAAGCGTATAATAAACTATTACGACATTCTTCGTAAAATTTTGATCATGATGTTCTGTAATAGTGTACCGATTCCAGTTTTGTTCAAGTAGATGTTTGCAAAATTACCACTTTGTTCCATTACAAGTAATTAGGTAAAATTTTCAAACCCAACCATATACTGGTAAATCTCCTGGAATTCTTTAATCGTACAAATAAAATGTAAAAATACAGCAAAATAAATTATATTCTGAACATAAATAATATAAAATAAAATTCGACGTTATGTTTTTTGCGGCCAAGTAATGATGGTCCCGAACTCGGGGCCAGCGTTGTTTCCGTCGTGTGAGTTCGAGTCCTGCAAACACTAAAGACCCACTTAGAAGCGGGGTTGATTTGTCGAAGCGTTAAGTTTCCCCGTTAATGTGTTCGGGAAATTTAGACAAAGAGGAGCCAGTTCAGGAGTAATTCGAAATGTGTGTGTTCGATATTACGAGGTCCAAAGCCAAAAGCCTTTGCGTTGTATTTAAGAGCGACGTTAAAAAACAATCTTTCAATCAACAATCCCATAAAATTTTTGCGATAGACTTAAAAAAACCATATACATCCATGCACAGATATTACTTATAACAGATATTTTTAACAATGGAAATAAAAATAAATTTTATAATTAAATTTGTGATGTATTTGTCGATATGTTGTATAAAATATAGGTGTAAAAACATAACTAATAGAAATATTTGTCTCCAAATTATGATCTTAATTTCTGTAAAAAAATTATTTTCAATTTCCTTGTAGACTTAATAAATTATTTAAGAATCGTCCCCAAACTCATTATATGTCTTCCTGTTCTGTCCTCTTGTAAAGACTCCAGTTTTTTTAAACGATTTTATCAATGTTGTAACTCGATAGATTAGTTTGGCCATGAAAGATCCACGCAATTAAGGTATCCGTACACCTTTAAAATGTCATTTTTGTCAAAACTTTCGATTTTCTAATTTTAATGTCAGTTTTACATTTAAACTTTTTTCTTTCTAATAGTGTTTGAATTTTGATTATACCTTATTTAGAACTTAAGTTACAGGGATTTGAATTTTACTCGGTAGCTAATTTTTGAAACCGGAAATACATGTCTGCAGGCTGGAAGTATTGTTTGTTTACATTTTTATTTTTCAAAATATCGTTTATATGTACAATGGTAAAAAATAAATAAATTTTAAACATGAATCTAGAATGTTTGAAA
The DNA here is from genome assembly GCA_019974015.1 of Nephila pilipes. Classification (NCBI taxonomy): domain Eukaryota; kingdom Metazoa; phylum Arthropoda; class Arachnida; order Araneae; family Nephilidae; genus Nephila; species Nephila pilipes. The sequence goes on from BMAW01039950.1 coordinate 309,585, forward strand.
GTACATTTGGCAACAGGTTTTTAAATACATGTTATTGCGGCATTGTACCATTGTTCATCGAGTGTCAAGAAACCAATGCATGGACAATGCCCTATCGGAAAAGATTGCTGGTGTTATTATCAGAGAGCACTGTAATGCGGCAAAAAGCCCAAAAAAAGTATAATGACTTATCAAATAAAATTCTAAATGTAATTAAAACGGCATACTTAGAACTGTGTTCTAAAGAACTTCTGTCGAAGTTTCTTCATGGTAAGACACAGAATGCCAATGAACGTTTAAATGGCATTATTTGGCAGCAGATACCGAAAGAGGTGTTTGTGTCCCTTAAAATTCTAAAATCTGGTGCTTTGGGTATTGTCAGTTTAATGATGAGTACAAGGGCAGAGTGGAAATTTTAAGGAAACTTAACGCCAGGTTATTTTACTTTAAAGTCATACAAACATCTTGACAGTTGTCGAATTTTTGATGCTGAACGTCATTCAACACCAAATGTAAAGCAGCGTCGAAAAATACTAAGAGCTCATGGGGGGAAAGATTAAAGTATTAGAAAGCAAAGAAGGTGTTATTTATAAATCAGGGGTATTTTAAATATATTTTATTATGTTTATTACTATAAATTGCATTTGAAAGTTTGATTTGATTTTCTCAAAAAGAGTTTTCTCGACATATTTACATATTGCAACGTAGATATCAGAAAAAGTTAAGAACCAAATTAATTTAAAATTTGAAAGTATCTTCCTTATATAGTTTTTAAGAACCTCTACTACTCTCATGGTTGTAAAATTGATATATTTTTAGTAACAAAGGTGTAAATAATGTATTGTTGTAACTTTCTTTTTGATTTTTCATTGTTATTTGACTCGACACACAATAAAAATTGTTGTCATAAGATATTCATCATGAAAGTAGTACCAGCCCCGAAAATTTTTATGATGAATAAGATAAAATTTACAGATTAAGGATATTTTTGTCTACTTTTGAGTTATGAGCGATATTCTAATAATCAATTTATGTGCTGTTTTCACTATGTTTTCCACTCTAAAAAACTTTTTTGAATTAAAAGCAAATTATTAAATGTGTTTTTCATAGTTTTAAGTTATATTTCAACATAAAAAAATATTTTTATAGCAATATCAATGTATTTCAAAACACTTTCTTCGAAGGTATACGGAAACCTTAAAAAGTAGGTTCTTTCCCAGAAAAACCAAATGTTTTCATAGAATCTCAAACAAATACATTTATTTCCTTTTAAGGGGAGAAATTAACACATTCACACATAAAATTATACAATAACTCAAATTCAAAATTTCGCTCAGTTACTAAACACAGCAAATCAAATCACAATATTGTATTAAAAGTATAATTTGCATACATTATAAAATCTCTAAGCTGATACACATGGTGCTAATGTATATATTCTTCAAAAAATGCGTATAGACTTCTACACATTTTTCTGAATCTGGAGATTTGTCTGCTTTCACTTAGTTTTGTCACCAAATTTGACGATTTGGTGACATTTGGTGAGTGATTATTTTATTTGGTGATATTTGTTGATAAAAATTAGTTACCATGTTTGTCGCCTCTTACATCTTCAACATTAATCCTAATAACGTTCTCAGACTGTCTGTGAACCAATTTTTCAGATGAGGAAGACAATAAAAATTACACTTTCCCGTCAAAAATATTTTTGTACGTGCCGAAGACAGGTTATTGCACGGTATTTCTTTTCGAAAACCAATCAGTTCAGTTTCTCTTTTGTGAGTGGGTGTGATGTGGGAGTGATAGTGGAGTTTATCGACGCAAGAGCCAAATGAGACCATACTGTGCCAGACAAGATAAATCTGTGATCTGGACGTTAAAACATTAAAACAAGATATTTGTCGATAAGAAGGGTCGAAAATAGTCTCTTTTGTGGGAACTACGTGATTGTATAATTGCGAAGGAAATGTATGAACTCAATTTTTACCTTCAACGACCTTTATTACTTTTTTTCCCACCTGCCTGACCGTATTATTTACGAACTGGAGAGAACGCTTCCATGTAATGGTTTTCTTCCGAAGGAAAAGACATATTCAGAGATTTCATCAAAGAAAGTTTAAGCAATGACACCAAAACCTTAGAAACGGATTTGGCGACCATTTTGGCGACTTAACTTCAAATTTGGCGACAAATCGAAGATTCCAGAAAGGGCTGGAATTTTGGTGAAATATAAACTGGGAAGAAAGTTACGGACTTTTCCTAGATTTTCCTTGGGATGCCATACCTGGTCAGAACAAATATAACTACGCCGAGAGACTGAGACAGAGTCAGTCAGTATTTAGATTCTGCCTTTGAAGTATTCATTCGAGATTTGTCTGTAGAGTAAACTTGTAAGCTGGTGAGATGAACGTTGCTGATACAACTTTGACTGAAATTACAGTTGCTGCTTTTGTTCATGTACCTATACAAGTGATGTGTTTTTATCTGTGCTGTTACTTACTATACAATCTCTGTAACCTGTGTGTTGTTTAGTCCAGAGAATTCATGAATAAAATATCATTTGTCGTTATCCTCTTAGTAGGACTGATTTCACTCGCCTAACTCTAGAATTTTCAATAGTACTTGTATCGTTTTTATAGCTCATATACATGTTCAATCATTCGATTTTATTTTTAATTATAATTTTACTTGTTTAGTTAAAAATTCTTTAATCTTTTTTTCTGGCCGAAATTAAGACCAATATCGAAATGTATTATAATTATGTGTGTAATTTACCACATTACCAGAAAAACAATGGAGAATTACCGGTGACAATGTAAGGCTGAAATGAGAAAATAACCGTAATACAATAACTAATATCAAGCGGAATAATTAACACATACGGTATCATGTTAAACGCAAGACTTTTAATAACGCTCAGTTATATTCTAGAACGTCATTACAAATTAAATTATACAGATGACTGAAAAAATAGTCGTGCAAAAATGGAAATGTGTAACTCATTGAAATTTTTTTCTATTGATCGCTTACCCTTCCTTCAAAGAACTCCATAAATTTGACTCCTTTGACATCCAAAAAATCATTGCCATTTTTTACCCGACCATCTTCTTTGAAAAAATGTCGCAGGAAAAAATCCACTGTTTTGATCGTTACTCAGTTTTGTATAATGAGGAATCCAGATGCCATCGCTGGCTACAAATCAGCGTAGTTTAGTTTAGTTTAGTTTTTTATTAACGTCGCACTAGAAGCAACACGAGGGCTATTGGCGACGGACCTCGTAATTTTGAACCACGGTCAAGTGACGAGGACGACACCTGAGCTAGCACCCCCTCTCCTAACATCCACACCACGCCAACGGGAGGACTTTGGGCCCCGAACAGATTTAACGTGCATCAGCCCCGGCTACACGGCGGGTCTTTGGCGGCCAAGGATCGACCCCGCGACTGAGCGAACACCGCCGGCCGCAAGTCCACGACCTTGACCACTAGGCTACCGCGGCTTCTTACAAATCAGCGTAAAACACTGCGAAAATTCGACGCACAAGCAATCAAACCAACCTATGAATCAGTGTCAAATTTGTTTAGTCCTCGTTCAACAGAGGGAAGCACACAATGGCAATATCAACTCGCCTTGACAACACCATCGGTCGTCAAAAACATGAAATTTTTGAGCCAATCTGGCAGAATGATGGTTACTTCGGATGTATATATTTGCATAAACAACTTCAAAAATGAATGTGGGTTTTCTGAAAGAAATATAATCGATAGAATAGAATAAAACCCTCGCCGTAAATAGGAGAACTGGAAATAACAGCAACACTCAGAACGTTCAATATAATTAAGTCGAAACACCTATTTGAAATTGTTAAAATCTGTTTAAATATTAGCGATCTCTTATCTTAATACATTATAATTATTGCGCTGAAAATTCTAACTACATGGACTACTTTATTTGGGAAGGGGGCTCCGTCATGCATAAGTTATTCTTAAAACAACTTTTTTTTTTTCATTGAAAGCTTTGAAAAAAGATTCACCTTGAATCCTAACGTAATGGATCGAGACATATACAAGTAATGTACGAAAAAAATCTAGATTAAAAAATAATTTTAAAAATTAAGGTAATTTCTCAGAATCCTTCTTTCACCAAAGAAAATCCCTAAAAAAACAAATATGTGCGTAAATTAAAAAGCTAGATCATCAATCACCATAATTAAGATTAATGCCAAAACACTTCATGGAAAATTTATGTATATGTATAAAAAAAAACATATCCTGATTTATACCCTTACTTTCATCTAAACCATTTAATTTTTTTTATCATTATTATTCTCTCACAACGTTGACCGTCTCCTAAAAAAATTATTACTCATCGGCCATGTACCAATGGGGCAATTTACGGTAATGACACTTTTTTCAACACCCCTCCTTCAATAAATCAGCTTGCTTCGGAGATGAAGTAGCTGTGAGTGGTGAAAAGAAAAAGGCGAAGAAAACACGCTGATGAGTTTTAATCGTTAATCGAAGCTCCCGATTACGATATGATTCGCGGTCTGAAAGCATAATCGATTAATCAATATCTCGCTTAAGTGCGGTCACTTGGTTGGCCGGCTACTGTCATAGATTTCCTATCAACCGCAGATGTTTGTGGGCAGTTCTTTCCCCACTAAACTGGAGTGATGGACCATGGTCGATAGTTTTCACTTTTGAGCAAAAATTGGATTTTTCAACCACAATGCGAGATGTTAGCTTACATCATCGATAAAAGATAAATAACTGTTTCGGGGAAATTTCACGCCTTTTACCGATAGTTAAAGAAGTGTGAGATGGTGGGCAGTATCTTTTGAAAATGAAATATGTACTGGGGAATGTGTAATTGAATAGCGGTTTATCAGGAATTTTAGTGCATGTACGTAGGGGTATAGTTAAGTTTTAATCATTACTGTCAAAGTGTTTTGGTAAAGTTTAACTAACTTTGAAACAATATGGATGAAATTTTTCATTCCGACCTCCCAAATTTATATTTTTAGGGGTAAATGTTTCTAAGTGGCAAAATCCAAATGTGTTTTCAAGTTGAAAATTCGAATTCTGTTTTCGCATTTTGTACATTTATTTCAAATGGGTTTTCTTTAACTCACATTATATAAGTCTATGTGAAAACATTAAAAGCTTTTTTCTCACATTTTAAAGCGCCCAATTAAGCTGAAATTTTCAAAACAAGATTGTTTCGGATGACAATACGATGAGTTAATTATAATTAATAAAAGTTAATTGATCAAAACTAATTTTTTAAGAATCAATTTTTTTTCGCCAAGTTTCTCACCAAATTGCCAAATGGTTGCCAGATCCGTCGCCAAAGTGAAAAGTAATGTAGCGAAAAGTGTGAAGTTTGAAAACAAACTCATGTTTAAAAACCTCGTTTTCTACCGGTGTTATTTTACATGTCTTTTTCTCATTTCCAACAGTATCTACTGGAGCACGGCCAGGAAGCAGCGATGTGACCTACTGGGTAAGGTGTAAAGTGATACAGTTCTCTTTTTTTTTAATTGAATAACTTACTTATCAAATCCCAGATTTAATTACTGAACAAAATAGGAAACAAGTCTCGCAGCCTAAGTGTGCAATAACGGTAAACAATGGTCAAAACAGGTATTAAACAAGCAACATATGAACATAATGAAGGTAGACATCTTACCCGACATGATACTTGGGAGTGGGCAAGCACGTTCAGTGTCCATGTTGCTGTAGAAAATGGGAAAAAAATAGTCCAACAAATGCCTAGCAAATTCCAAAATTCCGTTTGAAACTTATTTGTTTATTGTCGCATTAAAATAGTTGCGCCTAATAATTATATGGTGGTAGAAACGAACAATGTAAGCCATCTTCCATAAAAAAAATGGTTTTACCTTTAACAAAATAATCTCCTTGTTAGAAATAACCAAAATATCTGTTTAATTAGCGTATTAATTGATCCTTATGTGCATAATGACGTACACTGCAACTATTAATTTTTATGTGTTTGGTTTCAGGTAGCAGAAGATTGAAGCAATCAGCAGAAAAGAGAAGATAAAGTTCAGTATCTTGAATTCTAAAATGGCGATCTTAGAAATATTGAGAAACGCTAGGAGAAAAGTATAACTGTGGATAGAGACTCTGTGGAGAACTCTTAAGAATAATAAAAAAAAATTAAACTTCTACCTCTATTATTTTAATCATAATTAAAACTTTACGACACCCCAGGAAAATAACTAAAATTTCACGATACAGCCGTTTGCTTCAATCAACGGCTTCCTGTGAAACTAAGCAGATCATTATAAATAATTCAAATTTCCAACATTATGTATGTTACAAGGATCAATTAATATGCAGATAAATTTTATTCAAATATCTCGATTATTTCTTAGTTATAATTAACATTTTCTGATACTCCTCGTATAGAAATGATGATTTTTGTAATTTACATTTTAGTTACAAAGTGATGTTTTCAAATCAAATAACATCATTAAGTAGTTCAAAAGGGTAGTTCAAGGAAAGGATGCGAGAAAACCCTACACAAAGAATTTTGACAGTTAATAAAAAAAGACGAATAAGCACAATTAAAGTCTACTTTTCACGATCCATCAAAACCAGTGGTTTAAAACTTTCACATCTGAATGTACAATTTACTCATTTTTCAATATAAAGGTGGTTAATGTTGCATATAGGAAGATAATAATTCGCTTACCAAACTTTGTACAAATGGAGTTTTGTTAATATATATGTAATAAAGAATATGGAATCACCTTCAATTTCATTTTGCTTCTGCTCTGATGGTCGTGTGGACGCAATCTATGTAGAAGGACTTTATTTCAAAGAGAAGTATTTTATTAACAAGTTGAGGGAATCTTTTTAATACAGTTAACACGTATTGCATGGTGGCGAGAATTCACAAGAAACCGCAGAGCTGCGGTGTTTTACAGACGCAGAAGAACGAAAACGAGAGGGAGTAGAGAGATAGCATGGAAGACACTCCATAAGCTTTTATATGCCTGAGGCTTGGAAAGTTTAACTCTGGCAGTCGCTTTCTTGTAATTTAAAGGCGACAGCTACAGTCACAACTTGAGTTGTAGGTTGAAATATTAATTTGAGAGGGGTGCTACAAAAAGGTTATTGGGATTAAAGTAAAAGAAAGCTCTAATTAAAAGTATTAAGGAGGACCCCCCATATATATATATATATATATATATATATATTTGTTTTTAGAAAACATTTTTTAGGAATACTTGCATAAAATGTAACTTTTCATGGCTGCTATAGCGATCATTTTGACAAAAATAATTTTAGTGAGTTAATAATCCACCGACGAGTTAAATTATTTTTATGCCATCATATTATTAAATACTAGAAAAACTGTTAAAAGATAATATAGCAAAACATTTTCGAGCCATTTCTCTTACAGAGATTCCATTTTTCAAATCCTTAATAAAAGGATCTCGAATATTAATGGAATATTTTTTTTTTACGTTTTCTAACCTTCATATTAAAAAGTTTATTTCTATAAAAAAGTTTATAAAGAGAAAAGAAAAAATATATTTTATTAAGAGTGAATTAATATTGAAAAATCACTTCTGATCCACTCAAGCAATAAATGTTCGAAATAAATGATAAAAATATAAAATATGTTCACATTTAATAATAAAGCTAGAGAAGTAAATTTGCAGACGATAAAATTACGAAAGACGTCTGATCCAAAATAATTGAGGAATTCGAGTTGCAAATGATATTTGCCTTGTCAAAACACATTTGGGACGATAAAATATTTTTTGCAAAAACAACTTTTTCGAACAATTTGGTACAGCCAAGATGTTTGAACTGATTTTCTAACTCAGAATCATGCTTGACTAATTCTAAACATGATCAATATTTCCGAATGAAAATCCTATTCAAAACACATTACACCGATTATTTGTTTGTTTTCGAACTATTCTTCATCATTACGGCGCAGTTCTAAGCATGACAAATTACTCTACTCTTATATTGAATTCCAAGACAAAACACATTATTTTGTCGATATATATCGTGGATATACAAAACTTTTAGTATCGAAATTATACCGCATTTAAATGATGTGTTTAGTCCCATCAAACACAACTGTATCAACTATTCATCTTTGTTACGGCCAATAATCTATTTCACCCCAGAATGATTTATCCATAAAACCCGAGACGGGTCGAAAACATGGAAACAATTACTCACTTCCGGTAATTTATAAAAGAAGTGAAATGAAGAGATTGCCGAGACGAAGAAGAAGGGGAAAAAGTTCTTTTTGCAGATGTCAGTAACAAAGGTTGGAAAGGCGAATCGACGCTTTAATTGAAGATGTCAAAAGCAGACGACGGTTCTAGATAGCAATTTTCTTTATTTTTTTATATCTGAAAAGTAATTTCGTTCATATTAGAAGTGAAGAGCAATTTCTCTGTTCTTCAAGATACCAAGAAAGAATTTTTTTTTCTTCATTAAATTGATCTTTCGGGAGATGTAAAAAAAACAGAGATAACTGTATTTGACTCGTTGGATTTGTAACGTAATCTTTGAAAATTGTATAAGATGGGAAACATTTACTTTTTTTTTCACTTCGTCATAAGAAAACTTTTGATCTGGATTAAAAAAAGATTATGAATCTCGTATTGGAATGTCATCTTTATTTTCGACTTTTATTAAATGGTTGCGAAAATCGACTTCTGGAATTTTAATTTTATTTATTACGTTTCATTTTTTTTCAAACGTCCGTGTCTTATGTAAGATTCCGAGTTACTCTGATTAGAAATCGCATGTATAAAAACTGTCAGATTAATTTAGTTTTTTTCACTAAACTTTATTTTATTTTTATTTATTTATTTATTAGAAAATGAACTTAGAATTTTTTAAAAAAATATATTGTTTTAGATCAAATTTAAAATATTGAATTTGAAGCACATTGTATGTCAAGTGAAAGCATGTTCTAGATCAGAAGGCAAGATAAAAGCCTGCGAGCCAAATCATGTCCATTGTTTGATATTGTTTTTTCATGAAAGAATTACTACAAAAAAAAAAAAAAAACTACAGAATTATTATTCATATAATAAAAACAATATGAAAAATTCCTAGACCAGCGTGTCCGGTTCTTTATGCAACTGCTAAAGATATTTCATAATCCACTTGGACATAAAATTATTTACCGTCAGAATTTCAACTGGAAGTGAATGATCTGCAAGATGAGAATATACTTCAAATGATGCTTAAAAAATAGATCTAACCCAAAATTCTATCAATAGTTTTTGAAAGATAAATACGACAAATTAAAATCCTATTCTCGGGAAATCATACTTGTATTTGGGAATACTTACCACAGAGAAAAGATACATTAGAAAATGAAGTATGTAAAATTGCAATACAGATCATTCATAAAAGTTAATAATTTCAAAAATATCTTTATTGATAGGAAATACTGATTTCTAACACCAGTAAGATAAAGTACAAGTATTATCTCAGAAAAAACAGTAGTGTTTTTCACAGTACAAAATTTAACTATTTCGATAATTTTATTAATAAAAATATTAACATGAGTTAACATGTTGTTTTGAGAAAACGGTGTCAACAAAAATAAGTGAGCATAAAATAAAATATACATGGTGTTAGTTTCAAATGATTGATATTATTATATATTATAATAAAATAATCATACTGAGTTTGCTTGAAGTATAATCATATTGTTAAGATATATATAATGTCCTATTTTATATTCTGATTTTACTTTAATAATCTAAAAGATAATTATTCTCTACTTTTTAATAAGTATCGTATTTTGCTCTTATTTTAATGTTTAGTTTAATAATTGATTTTTATAGCAAAATTATTGGTTTTAATTCTTTTTGATATTAACATCGGCAACGTTTTTGTTCTTTTGAAGGACATGCTTAAGAAGATAAAAATGCATTAGAAATTTGAAAAGGGTACTTTCTTTCCTTGACAGTAATGTCTTAAGTGGAGCCTGGAACTCAGAAATACGCTTACTGTATGCTAATTAATGTCATTTTTGAATAACTCTACTTTTTCGAGAACTCAGCAGGAAACAAAGTTAGTTCATGTTAAAATAAAAGCCAATTTCAATTTTTAACATGTTGGTTTACGAATGTGACGTTAACCAAAATGCTCAGACATAAAATAAAGGATATATGGAATTAATTTTAAAAGATTGACATTGTGAATCATTAATATTCACTTTTCGTATACTTAAGCTGATAATATTAATATTGAATAATTCTATTTTTTCAACAGATTAACAAAAAAAAAAATATTATCACGAATTAAATTTAAATTAGCAAAGCAAATTTCATTTTTTAAAATTCTTTTTTATGTTAGCATGTGTAACACATCGATCAATAACTCCCGAGTCTAACATTGAAAACAACATTTTTTTGCAAATTTTTTTTTTATTCATCAACATAACACCTTTTGTTAATCACCTTTTAGGGTGATACAATCGTTCCAACGCTTTTCCAAATCTTTTTTTTTTCCCCTCCCCCCCCAAATTTTTTTTTTTTTTTTTTCGCAAGAAATCTTTTTTGTTGCGAGTAAATAGCGATAAACAGCTTTCTGAATCATCTACTCGTTGCTGTTTTTGTTCCATCGAAAGCAATCGCGGCACCCACTTGAAAAAATCCTTTTTCACTTCACTTCAAAAAACCTTTTCCAGTAAATACACTTCCATATGATATCTGTGTCATCTCAGCAATCTCACGGAGCTTCACTTTACGATCTTTCATTATAATTTTTGTCACTTCACTCACATTTTCCGGTGTAACGGCTTCCACAGGTCTACCCGAGCGTTCCGCGTCATTTGTGTCGGTACGACCACGTTTAAACTCGGCAAACCACCGACAAATCGTTGCTTTTGATGGACAAGTGTCCGGGTAACATTTTTCAATCCATTGTTTCGCTTGCGCGGTGTTTTTACCCATTAAAAAACAATGTTTTATCAGAACACGAAACTCGGTTTTTTTCCATTTTTTAAACAAACTACAAAACGACTTTACTCCAACCTCGATAACTCAGCTGTTTCTGGTCCGATCGACTTAAAATTTTGACACGTTTCAAGCGAAGGTTAGTACTCTAGAAAGACCTGGTTTACTACGAGCGCCATCTCTGGGTTAGTCTCGGGAGTTATTGATTGATGTGTAATATAATTATGAAAAATATCCCTTGCTAATTTTAAAAAAGGAAACTGAATTTTTCTTGTTATTGTTACTATATGAGCAGGATTGGCCACGTAAATGATATCCACTTTGCTTATCTGATCCCCCAAGCCTAAATGTGGTGCAATACGACCCTTTCATAAAAGGATTTGCTAAATTCTGTTCTAGATTAAGCGTATCAAAATCAACAAGTCCCCCACTGAATATCTTTGCGACGTCGCTTACATAAAATGTAATAAAACTAAATATAAAAATTTCTAATCCCCACTTTCAAAGCATTTTTTTTTATCCGAAAATAAATGGGAGTTACATATGCTAGTAAGTTAGCACCCCAACAATAGTCCAAGAAACAACCAGTTCTCCTATAAACTGTTTCGCCCGATTCATCTATATATTAGAATTGTAAGACGTGGAAATAATCATCCCATCCACACATTTCGATTTACTAGATCTAACAAATGTCATCACAGAAGTGTTATAAGAAAACACAAATTTAGAGATTTTCTAGAGTAATATATTTCATAATCACATAAGCATATCTTGAGTCGCGGAACGGAAATTTGTAATACAGTAAACAATTGTGACTTTAGATAGATTTTTTTTTTATTCTATCAGCATCAAAAATAATCTATAAAATTCCATCCAAAATATAACTTTGGGCTATTCGCGAAACATTTCTTCTTCCTTAAATAGTAGTTAACGTTAGGTACTGCCATCTGTTAGACGGAGTCGATACAAATTTGACATTGATTCATAAATTAGATTTAGTTTAATAGTCATTTGCTACCAAATCAAAATATGATTGTTGCCACATAGAGATGTTGAAGCCATTTTGCGTCGAATTGTGTTACCGTCTGTGAGACCTGGATTCATTATTATGCACCAGAAATCCAGGAAAAATGAAAACATTGGACTTCTTCCTGTGAATCTGCTGCAAAGAAGGCGAAAAGGATCTCATCAGCCGGAAAAGTTATGAAGAAGTACTTCTGAGGTGCGAAAGTCGTCATGATCACGAATACGATCTAGCTTATCATGAATATAGCAATACGATCTAGCGAATCTTTGCCTCAATTACTTATACTAGTAGCTGAGACAAAGACAGCTGTCTAGTGAGTCATGATGCTTACTAAAAACAAGCCATTTTCGATGCTACGAGCGCCATCTCTTGGAATTTCTTAGAACTTATTCAACGACTCTCATAAATTGAAGCGAATATCCTTTGCTGATCGCCTGTGATTAAAATTGTTTAGAAGTGAATCCCGGGTAGTTTAAGTGGTAATAGGGATCGAACTCGAAGTATTTAGAAATGTTTTACTCGAAAGTACAATGTTGGTAAACCAGAGGAGCGTTGATATTTATTTGAGAGAGTGATATTAAATGATCTGTGAAAAAACCTAATAAACTGTAATTGAATTTTTCAGATGTTTTTCAATTGGAATGGTACTTTATTGACTTTTTAGTTAAATTTTACAGCATCTGTAGGTATAAATAATAAGGGGGGGTAGTTGTGAAGTGAACGATTTATAATACGTACAATTAATTAATAAGAATAAATGGTAATAGAATGAAGATGCGAGTTCTTAGGCCAGTTATTCTAAAATATCTTTGATTAAGGTTCTTTATTTTCAGGGGAAAAAATCTCAATACATATTTTGGAATCAGAGATGGGTCTTTGTTCTTGATTAATCTCAAAAGTTTTCATCTGTACGGTGCTGTCAATTCAACACCCCACATAAAATGGAGGATCGGATTCATTGATTGTTATTACCGTAAGGCCAATTCAACAAGAGAGCTATTTGCAACAGTTATCGTAATTTGGAAATTACAATTGTGGTTACAACCCACTCTCCTAATTTCCACATCACACTATCACGAGAATATTAGTCCTCGACGCGACAGATTTGATGTCCATCTGCTCCACAACAACAATCGACAAACGCACCACGACAATAGTAGAACTTAAAGATACATCAGGCTTAAGGTACATGAGTCTTGATATACACTGTTACCAATATAGTCTGTAAAACCGAACCCACAACCCTCCGGCTGCAAACTTGTCGCACTACATACCATGGTTACCATAGGAACTGAATTATAGTGATTGATTTGTAATATACTAACGTCGAACATAAAAGCAACATGATTAGTTGATTGATTGTTTATTAACCTGGCATTCTTTGAAGCAACACAAGGGCTATTGGAGAAGGACCCCGTAATTTTGACTTTTGGTCAAGTAACGAGGTCGAAATATGAGCTGCAACCTCACTTTCTTAATTTCCAAACCCAACCAAAGAAGAGATTTTGAGATTCGACTTATTTAAGGGGACTTAGTACCTTACGAAATCAAAAGTAGAACATTTTGACAAACTTTTTTCGATTCTTCATAAAACAACAATTTTTGCTCCTTTGAATATGAAACTTTGCCAGTTTGTGTAATAAAGTACAAAGTTTAAAATATTGGGTCAAGTTTTGCTATTAAATTAGTATATTTTCTTATACAACATGAAATATGCGTACAAAAATTTGAAAAATAATTTAGCTTACCTTACGTTACCCACAAGATAACTTTTGAGAGATGTACAGTAGAACCATAATTCTTATACCAAATTAAAGCTAAGTAATGGCCGTATTCTGTAAACCTCAAATTTTAAATTTACCTTACATTAAAAAAATTGAAAAATTAAAAAAGTTATCAAGTTTGTATTTAGTAACTTTTTTTTCATGTATCATTTTATAAAATAAAATCTAATCATTCTTATTAACAAAATTGAGGTTCACAGAATAAAGATCTACAAGTACAAAACTCATGTAAAATTTTAAAGCTCTGCGTGCAAAAGATTTTTTTTAATCCTGTGGGAAAGTGTAAAAATAACAAACTGAGAAAAAGAGGTTTGTTTACATTGCATTACATAGAACAAGCCACTTTAGACATTTATATTTTTTGTTGCACAGGGCGTAATAATGTTCAGATTTTGACGTGGTTTGCTTTAAAATGCTCCTAACATTCAACACTAATTTTTGAAAACAAATTTGAAAAATCGAATTTTTGAAGGTGCAAAGGTACTAAATTCCCTTAACGTACATCCCTCCACTCTTAAGAGGCAGCTATTTAGTGGCATAAGGACTTGAACCCATGATTCGACAGAAACTACGCTGGCCGCAAGTTCGGAACCATTTCTACTTGGCTAACATGGCCACAAAAGGTAGGCGCATTACTGTAATAATTTTAATCATTTTCTGGAACATATCATCGATTTAATTACATATTTAAAAAAACTAAAATTATTGAACGTGATAAACTTAAACAGATACTTGAATAAGATAATGTATTATGTATTTAAGGGGACTTAGTACCTCTGCATCTTCAAAAGTTCGATTTTTCAAATTTGATTTTAAAAATTAGTACTAAATGTTAGGAGCATTTTAAAACAAACCGCGTCAAAATCCGACAATTATTACGTCCTGTGCAACAAAAAATGTAAATGTCTAAAGTGGCTTGTTCTATGTAATGCAATGTAAACAAACCTCTTTTTCTCAGTTTGCTATTTTCACATTTTCCCACAGGATTAAAAAAAAAAATCTTTTGCATGCAGAGCTTTAAAATTTTACATGAGTGTTGTACTTGTAAATCTTTATTCTGTGAACCTCAATTTTGTTAATAGGATGATTAGATTTTATTTTATAACATGATACATGAAAAAAAAAGTTACTAAATACAAACTTGATAACTTTTTTAATTTTTCAATTTTTTTTAATGTAAGGTAAATTTAAAATTTGAGGTTTACAGAATAAGGTCATTATTTAGCTTTAATTTGGTATAAGAATTATGGTTCTACTGTACATCTCTCAAAAGTTATCTTGTGGGTAACGTAAGGTAAGCTAATTTATTTTTCAAATTTTTGTACGCATATTTCATGTTGTATAAGAAAATATACTAATTTAATAGCAAAACTTGACCCAATATTTTAAACTATGTACTTTATTACACAAAGTGACAAAGTTTCATACTGAAATGAGCAAAAATTGTTGTTTTATGAAGAATCGAAAAAAGTTTGTTAAAATGTTCTACTTTTGATTTCGTAAGGTACTAACTAAGTCCCCTTAAGTAAGTAATAGTAATAATACATTTAAACTAGAAATATATTTAATAAGAAATGAGTTGAAATACATGTGATTAATTTAATTTAAAAACAAATTAAAAAAACAACAAAAAGTCCTTCATTATATATCAGAAGATTTAATAACGTACAGGTACAAAAGCACAGGTTCTTCGTTCAGTGAAATATTTCTAGCCAATTATTTTTTAACTAACCTATACATATTTCTTTTTGAAAAAAAATTCAAGTTGTTTCAGCATATGGTAATCGTATAAGAAAAGGAAAAAAAAAAAAAAAAACATTATTTTTGGCTGCACAATCAATGGAATGTAACAATTTCTTCAGGTAATTACCTGATTCAAAATTTATGTTCCATAATTATGTTCAGTAATCCCTCTCTAGTCCTCTAGGATTGCAAGTACCAAATTACTTCACGAGCAATGCAAACATTATTATAAGCGAATAAGAAAAATGAATGCAATTATTGAAAACAACGGTTCCATTTTCATGCGAAATCGTTTGGAATAAAAATTTTTAGTTTTCTCTCGACTTAAACAAATCAAAATGTTTCGTCTCGCTCAACGCAAAAGCAAGTGCTTTTGGAACGATTTTTAATTTAATTTCTAATTAGTAATTCAAATGGAAAATTCACAGCAAAGCAAATGTAGCGAAATAACTCACTTGTGTTTGAAGAAGCAAGTGAAACTGTTTGTTAAGAACATGATGCAAATAGTTCCGCTATTAATACTGAATTATCGCATTTCGAATTTTAATTATTTCTCGACACATCGGCGTTCTTCAATATTTGAGTGAATCTGTTCTTCAAAAATTAAAACACTACATTGCATTTGTCCGTAATTACAGCGAGCAAAACTTTATTGAAACAACTGAATAAAGTAAATAGTAATACATAATACGTTTTAAAATGAGTCTGCGAATTTTGATGAGTTTAAGCTTTTACGTCATTTTTAATACATTAATAAGTAGTAATTTAAATACGAATTGAAACTGCTTTCGTATTAAATGTCGCCATATGAGTAATTATTTTGATGTATATATTAATAAGTCAATATCAGCAATTCATCTAGAGTTTTAGCTTCATAATGTTGGAAATTTGATATATTACTTTAAGTTCTAGTATTTATTTAAAACTTTTACATTGTATACATTACGTGCAACTTCATAACATATTTATATAAATATGTCTAGCACAAAACATATTGGGAACGCAGGTGAACATTATTATAATATCATTTATCCTGTATACGTATCACATTTTAATTTGGAATTTTGTTTGGCTGTATGGATCTATGTCGGACAAATGATTATATACAACATAAATAATGAGTTTCGGTCTAGGAAAGGACTAATAGAATTGGTGTGTGTTAAACCTAATTTAAATATCGATTATTTGAATAATTATGCGACTGTTTTGAAATGTTTAAAACCATGTTAGTAACAGATTGAACTACTCTTAGTTGAAAGTGGTTAATTAAGGGATTAGTTGAAGGTTTATTAACTTTGAAAGTTGATTGAGTGAGTGTATGTCATAGAGTTAAGGTCTATGGCACAAGGGCTAAATTCGGATAATTTGTACCCAATATGTGTTTTAAATGTAATATGAACTCAAAAAAAGTGAAGAAAAGGTAAAAATTTGATTATCTATTCTCGATCCATTTTGCTTGTAAAGATTGCTAGGGTATCCCGGAGGAGTGTCACCTGTTTTTTTAACCAAAGATAATTAATCCAATGGGAAAGAAAAATTATCTGCAGGATACGTCAAGGTCATAATTTCCTTACTTATCAAAAAAAAAGTTAAGCCCCTAAGGAGGCTCGAGTTTAGTTTTTATTAACGTCGCACTAGAAACAACACGAGGGCTATCGGAGACGGACCTAGTAATTTTGAACCTCGATCAAGTGACGAGGACGACACCTGAGCTGGCACTTCCCTCTCCTAACATCCACACCACGCCAACGGGAGGACTTTGGTCTCTGACAGATTTAACATGCATCAGCCCCAACTGCACAGGGAGGACACAAAGGAGGCTCGGGATTAAAACCGCAAAGAAGGATATTGACATCGGAGCTCGCAAATTTGAACCCCGTCAAGTAACGAAAAGTACACCTGAAGTGACATTCATTCTCATGTAAGGTTGATTCATTGATTGGTTTTATTTAAGTCGCACTAAAAACAACACGAGGGATATTGGTGACGAACCTCATCATTTAGAATCTCGGTCAAGGAACAAGCACGACACCTGAGCTGATACCTCCATCTTTAGACTTCCACACAATGCCAACTTGAGAATAGAATATAGGATCTCTATCAGATTTAACGTGTAGGGGGTCCAAAGTCCTCCTGTTGACATGGTGTGGAAGTTAGGAGTGGGAGTGACACCTCAATTGTAGTCTGCGTCAATTGACCGAGGATCAAAATTACGAGGTCCCACTCCAATAGCCCTAGCGTTGCTTCTAGTGCGAACGTTAATAAAAACTAAACTAAAAACTAAAACTATCAGATTTAACGTACATCAGCCCCTTAACATATTGAGTTTCTTATGGCATCAAGGCTCGAACCCTCGAATCGATAAAAACTGCCGGCTGCGAGTCCAATAGTCTACCGCTGCTACCTTAATCTGAAGACTGTGACGCACAAAAAATTTAATGTACTTGATTTATTGATTGTTTATTACATTTATCCATCGAAATAATAAAGCAATTGGTAATGGACTTCGACTATTTTAAGCTATGTTCAGTTAACGGGAACAACACTGTCTAAACTGCCACACAATGTTAATGTGAAGAGTTTAAATCCCAATAAATTTAACGTAAAAGAAAGACATAGAAACGCTAAGAAATATATTATAAAATAAAGGGACTTCGAAAAGTGAAAAGCGTCGAAAAATAAAAGAAAGTTATGGAAATATCAAGTTTAGTTTAGTTTCTTATTAATGTCGCACTAAAAGCAACACGAGAGCTATTGGCGACAGGCTCTGTAATTTTGAACCTCGGTCAAGTGACGAGGACGACACCTGAGCTGGCACCCCTTCTCCTAACATCCACACCACTCCAAAGGGAGGATTTTGGGTCCCGAACAGATTTAACGTGCATCAGCCCGGCTACACGGCGGGTCTTTGGCGGCGAAGGATCGAACCCGCGACTGAACGAAAACCGCCGGCCGCCGCTAGTCCACGACCTTGACCACTAGGCTACCGAGGCCCATGGAAATATCAAAGCAAAGTTTTAAAAATGAAAGTGAGTTCTAGTAAAAGACAAAACAATTTCGAAACAATAAAATCTAAAAATTTAAGCAGTCGAAAAAACATTGAATAATTAAAATTTTAGTTCCGAAAATCATTAATACTGATTTAAACCAATATTTATGAGTTACAGAACATTAAACGTTCACTTGTTAAGTGGGAAACTAACTCTACAAAATATATAACATCATGCCTTCCTTAACGTTATATATTACCCCTCCACCCCCTTAAAAAAACCACGAAACATTTTGATTTAACGCACCACCCTTAAATCATAACTTAAATAACAGCAGATCCAGGAAATGACCACTACTCCAACATGTCCGATAAAAGCTTCGAAAAGCAAGTCAGGAATTTCTCTCTTTTCGCACAAAAGACCCTCACTTCCGGAATAGGATCCCGGATTTCCAGAACGTGTCACAAATCGGGAGAAGTCCGGCTGCTTGACTTCATTACCGTGTTCCTCAAAATCCGGAATGTCGGAATCTTCTTTCTATTCCACCGGATGAAAAGGTTTGCTAACGCAGTGGTCTAAAGACTCATAAGCAGCGCTGTAGTGTTTTGATGTGTAAAGTTTTCACCATCAAAGAACTTACAGTAGTCAGCAGTAGCCGGTTTGAATTAATTGGCCTCCTTACAATTCAACTCGCTATGAGCTCCGCTGTGTTGGGATATGAATGGGCTTTTGTCTGCAATGGACTTGGGTTCTATTGAAGTTTGTAAGACGACGGCATTCACGATTGCCTGCGCGCACACTAAGGACTTTACAAAGCATTATATATACAGTCGCAGTGAGTTATTGAGCATGCAGCTTATTAGAAACTTTGTCTCTAATTTCAGCTTTCATATAGCAGCGTCTGGTAAGGCAATTATTTTCCCTCATTTTGTAACTATATGTGGAAATTCGTAGTTAACTTTAGACACAAAAATGTCACATATTTTGTGTGCATTGTTTCTCATATTTCTTTTAAAAGGAATAAGTCAGACCACCTATTATGTAGATGTATTATGTATGGGTACCTGATGACAATACGAAAGCATATAAGGAAAAAGAAAAGGGAATCAATATAAAATAATTTCAGTCACACACAAGTGTAATGAAAAATAAATATTTCTTTGCGAAGCAGACATGGGGGAAAAGGCACTAGGGGCAGGTCAATAATTAATGTATAATTAGTTAAAAATATTTTGATGGTATTTGTTTTTGTGAAATGTTTTTTTATTACACTACCATAAAAGTGAATGAGAGCGATAGTCTCAATGTTGTAAAAACATTCATGTAAAATTATTCACAAATACGAATAAGACAAATATATTTACATTTACATGAACTATATATATATATATGTGTGTGTGTGTGTGTGTGAGTGAGAGAGAGAGAGAGAGAAAAGAGAGAGTATAAATATACGAAATAAATATGTATGTAAACTAACACCAAGTTACAAAACTTTAGCAAAAATAAATTAACAAATTTAAAACACAAAATTAAAACTAGTAAAAAGAGCTATGATACTAAATTAATAAATAAAAATTAAATAAAAACAATTTAATAACATCAAGACAGTAAAAATAAATTAAATTAATTAAGCTGCAAATTAAAGAAGACAAAAAGTCTATAAAGTAATTTAGTTTTTATTAACGTCGCACTAGAAGCAACATGAGGGTTGTTGGTGACGGACTTCGTAATTTTGAACCTTGGTCAAGTGACGAGGACGACACCTGATCTGGCACCCCTCTCTCCTAATTTCCACATCACGCCAACGGGAGGACATTGGGCCCCGAGAGATTTAACGTGCATCAGCCCCAGCTACACGGTGAGTCTTTAGCGGCCAAGAATTGAATTCGCGACTGAACGAAAATCGCCGGCTACGAATCCGAAGCCATGACCACTAGGCTACCGCGACCTATGTTTCTTTAGAAAAATCGTTTGAAGACGCAAACAAATATCAACGTATTGATAGACATATCCTAGGAACCCTTAGCTTAGTAGACTGTTTAGAAACATTTAATGCAACGAAATGTTATAAAAATTAATTCATTCACAAGGGAATAAAACTATATATTGCGCATCAAATCATTATTAGCACGAATCTGATAAGCACCGACAGCGCAGAGGTAAAGCGCTCGTTTACAGACCCAGAGTTCCCGGGTTGAAAACACAGTTCTGACAACATTAAGAATTGACGTTTATAAATTGTTCTATTTTTTTTTTCCTCTTATTTCTAAAAAGTTTCAGGATTATTCTTTACGTTTCTTAAGCAGTGTTTTGGAATATTCTTATATAATATGTATATGCCTATATGTGGTCCCTGTATGAGAGAGTTCTCAACCAAATGCAGCTGCCCTTTGTGTGTTAATAAATCACTCTAATCAGATATCTATTATGTGTTCTACTAAACTTGCTCCAATATCTACGTGACAATATATATGCAATGAATTACGCAATTATGTACAATATTAGAGATATGTATTTAATTTTTCAATAGTTTTAATTCGTCTTTTGTTCACTCTATATATATATAATAAAGCCCAGTATTCTATAGTTATTTACTTGATCGGACTTCGGACGAGGCGGACATTGTTTGCCTTTATAAAGTTATATAATCCAGAAAATGTGACGTAATTCGCGTTTAATGTATGTTATCTGTTTGCTTATTAAATTGAAGTAAAAGAATTGTGGAATAAAATTTCAAAAACCTGAAATTTCAAGTCGGCTGCGTTATTTTTGCTTTAAGAAAGATAACACAAACTAAAACCATACTGCTTTACCATTACTCTTTACCTCTAGCAAAAAATGTCGTGTGAGCGACCAACATAAACAGAGCTCCTACAAGAAATAAATAACATATGCGAAGAGTTTTCGTAAAATGGATAAAGGTGTATTTTTAAACGAAAAAAAAAATGCTCTGCGAAGATGGTTATGATTTATTAGACGGTGAATGTGAGTGTAGAAAGCCATTAAAATAAAGAGGAATGCCTTGTATAAACGTGGCAGGAGAAAAATAATGATGTTTCTTCCCACGAATAGTAAAGACGAGAATAAAAGCAAACATAT
Source organism: Nephila pilipes (assembly GCA_019974015.1). NCBI lineage: Eukaryota > Metazoa > Arthropoda > Arachnida > Araneae > Nephilidae > Nephila > Nephila pilipes. The sequence continues at coordinate 331,185 of BMAW01039950.1, forward strand.
CATCAGTATATTTAGAGGTATGAGACTTTCTGAGAAAATATATGTTAAATAAGAACTTCATCTAAAAGAGAAGCACTTCATCACATTTTCAAAGAAAAACAAGGTCCAATGTGATTGTTTATCATTGTCGCATTGAGAAGCAAAGTGTGAGCTGCCGGCGACAGACCTCGGAGTTTTGAATCTCGGTCCAGTGACGAGAACCACACCAGAATTAGTATCATCCTTGAAATGAGCTAGTACCTTCCGGGGTGAACCATATTCAACGTCTTATCAGCCATTTTGAAAACACGTAAGACGCTCAAAAACACGTTCACGTGATAATCACTAATTGCTATACACTTCTTTCAATAAATTATGAGTTTCAGCAGCGGTTCAGTTACACAAGTTTCATGTGAAATTTTACAAATGTTCGTTGTTCTATTGTTACACTTACCAATTTTGCAGCGTAATGGAAAAAAACAACTCTAATACGAACGAAGACTGCAGGTATACGGATTTGTTTACAAAATTGAGTGGCATTGCAATCGAAAGAGAAGGTTTCGCGCTAAACAGTTGTTTGTCGCGTGCGTACTTCTGTAGCAGCGTCAATCTCGCATTTTAATAGCCACACCTCGTGTTTGAAATTAAGACGTTTTTAAAAATGGAAAAGAATGATAAGAATTGGTTGATAAGAAGGAAGATCGAAAATAGAGAAGGATCGCTAGTTCATCCCCGTCGTCGGACTACCCACGTTTACCAGATAGTTCAATTCATGGTAAAAAAAAGATCACTTAGGTATCTGGGACGATTTCTTTGCTTAACTGAAGAATGTAAGCAACCTTAAAGAGTAAAAATATGTGAGGAAATATCTATTTCAGCAGCATTCTGTTTCCATACATTCCAAATGCATTCAGATTCTAATTCTGATTCAACAACTCTTCCCCCTCCGTATTATCTTTGTCATCAATCTCTATGGTTCCCCTAATACAACATCAACACAATTAATTATATTCTTCCACTAATTTTATCACATATGTTTTATTGATCCATTTACTCAACCCATTTTTACTACTGACAATAAAAAAATTGTGCGTCGCAAATGCTTTTTTTTTTTTTTTTTATCATGGTCATGTCACTAATTACCTGGATCGAAGTACGATGAAAAAATTAATTACACACTTAAATGGTTCGGAAAAGAACGCGTAATTAAGTTTCTAAATTGCTTCCAAAATTACTTTACAATCTTCAAATCCATACGGGTTTTTTTTCTTTCTATAAATAAATAACGCCGAAACAACCATATTTTTAATTAGAATATTCGGATCGTGGTTTTTAATTAGGAAATAATCCCTGTCGTTTTTATTCCCACATTCTTACTTATGTTATACGTTGTATGTACGAGTTTTAAGGATGATTAATTATAATTAGGATTAAGTGGTAACCTTTATAGAGATAGAGAGCCATAGAGTAATTTGGTGGGATATACACAACCTTACATGAGAATGGGGTTTTTCACTCGATAGAATTATGTTTCAATGTGTATAGATTTTTTTTCAATAAAGTTTCATGTTGATGTTTCTTTTTATGTTTCGGTCAATATTGACCAGCTTTAAAAAAAATACATGCCTGCTTAACGAAAATATATAATTGTCAATAAAATTTAATGAGATGCATACAGTTGAGAGAACCTCATAAAATCGGACTATACGAGACCAGAATCGATTCGGATTTTCCAAAACCCACCCGTGTGGTGACCGGGTGTGAAAGAATTGTCCCATTGTAGCTCATGCATGTCGTAAGAGCCGTCTAAAATGGGTACCCAGTATCTGGGGATGTAGTCGGGCACCCTGGCCCTGGGGATTATATTAGGAGACCTCAGGGGCTTGATGTTTTGCGGACATCATGACCCCGAGGCACCCTAGTGATTTGTTTTCTTTCCTATAGAGTTTACTGTCTTTGGTAAACGCAGGTGACGCGCCCCAAGGATATCCTATCTCTCCTTTTTATTTTAGATCCTCCTTCTTATCATACAAGTTTTATCTTTTTTCAATTCGTTCTGAAGTCTAGATCACAGTTTTACCTTGTTTGGTGGAGTTTGGCCATATTTGGCTCTTTCGCCATTAAATTCGACCTTCACATCGACTCATTCATACCGAAAATAAGAGTTATAAGGAGAAGTTGAGAAAAATGAAATGAAATAAAACAAGCCGAAAATCATCTTTCTATTGATCAAATTGAGTATGCTCTATATTTACCGAAGAGAAAGACTTCTGCCTTGTAAACAATAAAAACGAGTTTAAAGTTGTTTTATTGCATTTTCCATAAAGATAATGTAGCCCGTATGGCCATTTGTCACTGACGATATTTTAATTTTTATTAACGTCGCACTAGAAGCAACACGAGGGCTTTTGGCGACGGACCTCATAATTTTTAACCACGGTCAAGTGACGCGGACGACACCTGAGCTGGCACCCCCTCTCCTGACTTCCACACCATTCCAAAGGGAAGACTTTGGGCCCCGACAAATTTAACGTGCATCAGTCCTGGCTACACGGCGGTCTTTAGTGGCCAAAGATGGAACCCGCGACTGAACGAAAACCACCGGTCACGAATCCGAAACCATGACCACCGTCATTGATGATAAGAGGTATACCTAAGGTTTCGTTGACATTGCATACAATATATGAAAACTCCCTCCCCCACATACATTTTCGTTCAAGTGATAGGATGATACCTGATCTCAGCCCCTCCCCCCCCTCTTAACTTTCCTCCCCCCCAAATGTGAGGATTTTAAGCCCAGATTGTTTTAACGTACCTCAACACCACTATATGACTGGTCTTAAATGACACCAGGACTCAAGCCCAAATACCCAACTGAAATAAAAACGGTCATGTGGGTATGACCATGACCACTAAGCTATTACAACCGTCCGAAAAAGTTAGCTGATTGTTTGATTGATTCTTAACGTTGAATAAACAAGTATTAACGCTGAACAATTTTTGAACAAACACAGTGGCTTTGATGATAGATAGATCTCCGAATTTTGAGCCACAGTAAAGTGACGAGGATGACACCTGAACTGGTTCATTACATTCCAAAATTCCAAACCATCAAACTGTGAACAATTTGAGTTTTGGCAGAGATTTAACTTTTTTTTTTTATCCTAGCTACACGATGCTTGTTTATTTGATCAGGACATAAATCCACGGATCGACGGAAGCAACGTCGACCGTGACTTTGCGATCGTGACTGTTAAGTTACCGCAGTCGCTTTCTGAGAGAAAATATATATTTGGATGTGAAAGAAATATATTTGTTGCCTCCACAACAATTTCAGAGATACGTAGATTATCATTGTTTCTTAAAATGTTTTAAAAAATATTTTAGTAGCCAACTAAGGAGTTATTGTTTTAGGAAGAACATTTTGGAGTACCAGATCAATTTTGAATTTTTACCTATTGCTTTAATTTTAATTACATTTAGCTTAAATATATTCTATTTAATACTTTATTGTTTGTTTTAATTTTTTAGTTACATGTAGCTGATATAATATTCAATTTAATA
>BMAW01039950.1:334737-372698 GCA_019974015.1 Nephila pilipes
TTTATTGTTTGTTTTAATTTTTTAGTTACATGTAGCTGATATAATATTCAATTTAATAATTTATTGTTTCCTTTAATTTTAATATCGGAAAGGTTTACGATTGTCCATTTCTCGATATTTCATCGTTTACTTTAATTCTTATATTTAATTGAGTAATTTAATAATAATTATTAAAACTTAGCAAAGGTGGCTAAACCTGTTCTTTGCAAGACTTTGCATATAACTTTTTTTTGTTAAATTGTGTTTTAGTTTCTTCAAAAATTATATTTTGCGTTTTTATTTTTTTGCAATGTTGAACAAATGGAAAAACAGAAATAGCATTACATAAAAGTAACTGTTTTGCTTAGTTTAGTTTTTTATTAACGTCGCACTAGAAGCTACACGAGGGCTATTGGCGATGGATCTCATAATTTTGAACCTCAGTCTGGTGAAGAGGACGACACCTGAGCTGGCACCCCCCTCTCCGAACTTCCACACCACGCCAACGGGAGGACTTTGGGCCTCGACAGATTTGACGTTCATCAGCCCCGGCTATTCGACGGGTCTTTGGCAGTTAAGGATCGAACCTACGACTGAACGAAAACCGCTGGTCACGAATCCGAAACAATGACCACTAGGCTACCGCGGCCGTAACTGTTCTGCATTTCTGTAAAACATTGGTAGAAAACCTAAAACATTCCAACTAGGGCAACTGATTGGTTGTTTATTAACGTCACAATATAAGCAACACGATAACTAATGGCGACACACTTCCTAATTTTAATCCACAATCACGTTATGGACACACACACGTCACAGGGCTATGTACCACACAAAAGCGTGGAAATTCTGTCTAGACAGATTTAATATAAACAGACAATCAACAACCTCATAACGCCAATTTCTGGACTAATAATCTGCTGAATTTAATGTGTATGAGGCAGGCTGCATTACTCTCTATATAGAAGGGCAAGATTTGTACCTATGATTTTCGATTTTGAAACCATTAAATTACTAGCAAGATATACGATTGATTGTAATAGCCTTAGTAGCCTAATGGTCATGGTTGTGGACTTACAACTGACGTTTCTTCGAGTCGTGGGTTCGAACCCTGTTGGCACTAAGGATTCAATGCTTAGGGGATTTAATGCGCTAAATATGTCGAGGTCCCAAGTACCCGGTTAGTCACAATATGGTTGATTAAATCGCACTAAATACCCATGAGACCTATGAACTATAGCAAAAACCTATACAGAAATTTCTGTTAATATTTTTGCTAAAAATTTATGTGCGAGTGCATAATATGTAAAGAAACATTTTTTTGGACAAGTATATGAAATTTTAATGTAATATGATAGATCGTTTCTGAGATATCCTTCGCTCAAGATAAAAACTTTTGTTTTGAGGAAAAATAAAGTTACAGTTACAAATTACCAAAAGAAAAATCAAAACTACATATAGGTTTTTTTTCCTTCATAAATTTGGAGTTTCGGTTGTATATTTGCACTTAAATGTTCACAAAACATAGAACTGAGACTTATTTTAATTTTATTTTGTTTTTTCAAAATATTTGCACAATTATAGCTTTAAGTGGCCTTAGGTTTCATAAATACCTCACTATTTTTATAGTATTTTAGAGTATATTTTTAGAGAGAGAGAATATATGCCTCAATATTTTAGAGTACTTATAAATACCTTATATATAGTTTGACAGTTTTGCTGGAGGACGTGAGCTTCTCGGCTCTTCATATCCTTATACTATATTTTTGTGAGAATTGCTTCAGTCCGTTTGCATAGAACTGCTTTATGAATATGATTTTAAAAGTTGAAAGAAAAAATTGAGAATTTTTTTTGACATTAAATGTAAAAAGTTTTCACTTCAGAGTTTGAAAAATTAAAGGATTTTAAGTTTGAGAAAATTATATTGAAAATTAAAGTAAAAGAATTACTTGCACGCCATTGGCAGCTTTGAGGGAGAGGGTGTGGTTAACTTAAGCTACCAGACAATGGAGTTATAGCGTATCAGGACGACGAATGTAAAATGTTAAAAACGGAACTTTTTGGGTACGAGAGTTTGTTGTCTGAACCGAGAGTGAATTTGCTATTACTGGAAGTTAATTTCTGAATATAATTTTTATTGCATTTTTTTGTTAATATTTCAAAATGTTTCTCGGGGGTTCAGATTTTTTAATATATTTTTCGGGTATATACGTACAAAATAATAAACCAGCTTATTGAAATAAGTTCATTTCAAACTTCAAATCGATAATCATTATTTATTTTAAAATAAGCATCCCAAAATAATAAGTAATTTAGAAAATGGAAATATCTTACATAATCACATTTGGAAGTTTTAATCTGTATTTACCCTATAAAAAGAAATTATTACATCTAATATGTGATAACAGTTTTTTTTTTTTTTTTTTTTTTTTTTTTTTTGAGTCTAAATTACTTTATTCGTACACGTAGAACGTGACTAAGAATTGACAATACAGCGAAAATATCAAAATAAATAAACAAATTCCTTAGAAAAACGAGAGAATCCAAAGAAATAATACCGTTAGAAAACCTCCAAGCAATAACACACGGACAAAAAGACCCAAACAAACCTTCATAAAAAAGTAAGATTTAATATTTTTATCAGGAGACACTTGCAGCTAAATATTTTTTCCAACTTAATCTGAATATTTCCCTAGTTTTTTATCGCCGTTTTTTCTTCCATATTTCAATAATAAACCTAATGCAATTAATATTTCTTGAGAATGAAACAAACCAAAAAACGAGAAGGTAGTTAATTTTGCGCTTAAAAGACTGAATAACTGAATTGAATAGGTTGTAATGACGTTACGGCTTAGTGAATTTATATAATTGAAACGTTTTCTTTTTCTTCTGAATTAAGACATCGCTGATATATTTTTTTCCCCGAAAGTTCCATAACTAGAGCGTTTTTATTTGTTTCCGTCCTTTCATGGAGTATGAATCTGTTTTTTCGCTTGCATTACAAATTTAATAAGAAATTTAATGTGTAATATTTTAATTAAAGCTAATGTTGATGACAAATAACATTTGCAAATAATTACTAACGGCATAAATATTTAACTTTCTAATGTAATTAAATAATTTCGAGAATATACAAACAATTATTGTTAGTAATTTAACACGTTCTAAAATAATATATTATTCTATTTATTTCACACTAGCTGGAGTGTTCATTCTTCACCCGGCTGAACTTTATAATTAAACAAGGATGAATAAATTGTAGGAAGTAAGGATAGAACGATTGGTCACGTGTGTCTATGACGCAATATACACAATAGCTTGTGATGACTGCCTTTCATTATTTAATTCAAAGGTTATTGTTCCGTTTAATTACTATTATATATGAAATTACAATTGAACAACCACAAGAACAAGATAAAATACTTTATTTCTTAATGATGGATTGATAAGGTCGTTCTGTCTCTCGAATCCCAAATAGGCCAACAATCCTAGATTATGATTTAAATATGAAATATTAGCTTCCCCTTTTTTTGTATTAGCCTTTTCATTCTGGACTAGACCCTTAATTGGACACTAGACAGAATTTTTGGTACTTGTCCATTGTAGCGGCGCCCGCCTAAGTAGGCTTTCGGATGTAGACGGAAAATCGCCAAGCAGTCAGATTTATCGCCATGTTTGGTTGTAAATTACTAAGGTTGGAGTCCTAAAGAAACAGCGCTTCATCATTTTAGTAAAATATCGCTTGTCTGTTAATGTTACCGATTTCGTATTTTTTTTTTTAAATACCTATTTTGTTGCTTTTGAAAATGTTAACAATTTTCAATTTACCAAACAGCGAAATAGATGATGATTTTACACATTTCACGATGAACCACAAGTACAATTTTGTACATCCGTCAAAGGAAGTTCACACGCAAAATGTTGGAAGAATGTGGGGTTCCGCAAAGTGGCGTAACAAGAAACACGTATGCCGGCTCGGGTCGGCATCATCTAGAATCGTATCTGGCAGAATTTATGTTAAGGAAATATGTAGGGAAAAAAATTGCTTTCTATAAAATAGTGAACACAATTTCGGAAATATAGCCTTTAATATAGATTAATGTTCTAAAAGTAATGTAAATATTAAGCATCTAAATTTTTATATTACTTATTGGGATGAGATTTATCACTAAACATATAAAAGGTTATTAAATAAAAATATTAATTAAAAAAAGTTTTATATTATTTATTGGTGTGTTATTTGTTTTCCTACATTTCAATTTCGCGCTTTGCTTACTTGGCGCTTTTAACTAGCTTGGCGACATTGGAGTATTCTTAATTTGGCGGGCGCAGCTTTAATAGATAAGTACCGAATTTTTTTTTAATAAACGCGGTCGGTAGTTTGGGGGAATATATTTTTCTCGTTACATGACTGAGAGGAAGAAAATTTAGCGCAAGAATATTGTAAGAGAAATTGTTTCTGGTTTGAAAACAATAGGTTTCAAGGGTTTTTATAATAAATGTAACGTCCTTTACATAATCGGGCTGCGCAAACGGTTTATCAGTTTCATTTAGTTACTTATCCGCAAAAGCTTTGCGATTGCCACCGTTAAAAATAAGTGGGTTTTTTTTAAAAAATATTCAAAGTTTTTCAATTCACTTCATTTTTTTTACGACTGCAATGCTTAGAAATTGTCATACCAATATTAATATTGAAACGACTTAAAGTTTGGAAACCCCGCGTTTTTTCATTGTTTTAATCCTTTTTAAAACGTTTTTATGTATTTCACTTGGTGTGTGTGAGTGTGAATCATCAAATTTTCGATCGTTAATTTAACCAACTTTCCATCAAGTTAGAGCTCTGAAACTTTGGGAATCGTTCATACTCGCCTAACAATACTATATTTAGATATTTGCGACAAGTTTTAACTGATATTTCTTTAATAATGCAGTTTAATCCAACCACTTTGCGCGATTTCAAAAATTGGCACCAAACTTGAGTTGTTTTTTTTTTTTGGCTGAACGTTAAGTCCGTAAAACGGACCAGGGTAGCCACATTTGGCAAAATACCGCCAAATAATTCTTGTCCCCAAGAGTGGTTGGATTAAATTGCATTCCAACCATTTAATTTACCGGATGAATTAATGAATTTTAGTTAGTCTTAACGTTTTTATGTATTTCACTTAATGTGTGTCAGTGTGTCATCAAATTTTCTATCATTAATTTAACCAATTTCCCATCAACCTAGAGCTCTGAAATTTTGGGAACCGTTCTTACTTGCCTAACAATGCAATATTTTGATATTTTTGATCAGTTTTAATTTATATTTCAATAAATTTCTTTAATAAACTTTTTGTTTGAGTTTGAAAATAACGCATTTGGCGCCATTTTGGCGCGATTTTAAAATTCGTTTCAAGCAGTACGCTAAAATATGACTTGGTCACTATGTTTATCGGAGTGGTAATCTTTCTTGGTGGACAAAAAAAAAAAAAAAAAAAAAAAGAGGAACTCCACAAAGGGGAATTAAAACTTTTTTATCAAAATTGTGGATTTGTATCAAGAAGAAATAAACGAACATATAGACATTCAGTTTCGTAATATATTCGGTCTGGAAGAAAATTGTGATTCCGTTATTTTTAACCGATTTCAGAAATTCAAATTGAGTTTTAAGAAACTCATCAAAATGCACCTCTTTTGTGCAGAAGCAGTTTGGAAAACGCTATTGAATCTACTGGAGAGCACGGAAAATGGGTAAATGGGGGTGAAAAATATCACCAAAGGTAAATTTTAATAAAAATTTTTTTGATGTAATAGGTTTACAGTCCCTTTCACTCATTATCAAAGCAACATGAAAAAACTGTACAGAAATGATCAATGTTATTAAATTTTTTTAAAAGTCAATCTAACATGCAAATATTTTTTTCTCAAATTTATATATTAGATTAGTTTATAATTAGTGATTGATTTAAGAGTTTCAAGACCAGATTAAATTTATAATCTTATATTACGAGGGTAATTAAAAATAAATATTTGTATCTGAAAACAGATGGCATCAATAAGGTAAATTATTGTTACTACTGCGTGCTGCCCTCTGTTGAGCGAAGCCGAAACGATTTTGATATTGACTCATCAATTAGTTTTGATTTGCTAGTCATTTGCTGCCAAATCAAAATTTGACTACTACCGCGTCGAGTTATCACCACCTGTGGGACCTGGATTCGTAATTATTCACCAGAAATCAATCCCAGTTTTACTTTCATCTGCTATATTACACAGGGAAACTTAAAGCTCCCGTCTACCCGCCATTTGGATTTAGTGGACGTTATATCAATCCTATGGCATTTCGACTTTAATTCTAACATCTTTACTATTTGATCTATTTGAATGTAATAAAGTGTATCTGAAAGAGCAAAAAATAATTAATGCTTCTGCGGAATTATTTTTTTTCTCCGATTTTTAAAAATAAGTTTTAAAGACTGGGAAACTCACAAACGAATCATTAAAATATGGGATTAAAAATATTTTTAAAAATCGGAGGAAAAAAAGTGATTCCGCAGAAGCATTCATTATTTTTGGTTCTTTCAGATGCACTTTATTACATTCAAACAGATCAGATAGCAAAGATGTGAGAATTAAAGTCGAAATGCCATAGGATTGACACTACATCTACGAAATCAAAATGGCGGGTAGACGTGAGCCTTAAGTGGCATCAGAGCTCGAAACAACGACTCAAAGACAACAGCGCCTACCGCAAATCCGTGATCATGACCACTAAGCTACCGCGGCTACTTCATTATATTGGTGTAAATTAAATTATTTAACAGAGTGATTAAGTGATTTCTTTTCCTCCCCTAAGCGAAGCAGATTCTATATCATTCTCTCTCTTTTTTTCAATCCCTATCTATGATAGTAGAACAGTATAAATTGTGTTCAAGTTATACGGCGCATCTGAATTCGTTTGTCACAAAACTGGCAAACGGTTGCCACCCGTGGTTTAATAAATATTAAAATCAACTCTGCTAACAAAACTGCATTTCATGTTTATTACAAGTACATAATATAAAGAAATTCCAAAAAGGCAACAAAGATTTTTATTCTAATGTTTTATTCAGTACAAGCAAATACAAATAATAACACATTACTTGAACAGTTAAGAACTTTCGTAAAATTGTTTCGGAACACATACCACATGGCTAGTATTTTTCGAAGTAACCCTCTTTAAAATCCTTTACAAACTACGTGCGATGAAAGGCGCAGTAATCCATCTTTAAACATATTTCGTGTGAAAAATAACTGTAAATAAATGGTGTCTTTAAAAGCTTTCTTTCTTCAGGAAATCTTTTGAAATACAAATCTTCTTTTAACTTATCTTTAGCACATAAGCAGATTACAGAGTGAAAAGCATGCCTAATCAATCATCTTTAGACGCAAAAACAGATTTGACTTATTTCACCGCCTTCAAAGGTAAGCTTCGTTGTAAAGTACCGCAGAAAAAGAAGCAAACATTCGCCTAGATAAGTGAGGATTAGCTACAATACAAATGCCAAGCACATACAAACAGCAGCACAAAAATTCTTCCAAGACGTATATCCCAGCATTTTTCCTGGAAACTTGAAAGAACGCACTCAAGAATAACACAAAAATGTCGAAGAATAACAGCTTTAAATGTTTTCGCCATTTTTCACGGAGAAGAGTCACAAAGAATTGCTTTATGACTTCCAGCACGAATCTTTGTGTCGTAGAGCAGACAATATTTTTTTTTTTACTTAACTTGCTCTTCCTTTTACATAAACGCAAACACTTATTCCGAAGCAAGAGCATTTTTCATCGCGTTTAATTTCCTTGCAGGAACACGTCTTTCGCGCCAAAACTCCAAAAAAAAAAAAAAATAGAACAAAGAAAAAGAACTTTGGTGTGTTCTATGGAAGAATAATCGTACGAAATTCCAAAATGTCGAAACGTGGTTAAAATTTGTTTAGGAAGCATATAAGGATGAATAACTGGAAGAAAAAATAAAATAGCGAGATATTTTTTTTCCTTCCTCCTTTAAAAACCAGGAGAATATATATATAAAAACTTGAAGAGAATATAAAAAAGAACACAAAGGAACGTAGAAAAAAAATGGCGAAAGTGCTCTTAAAACTTTGAAGAATTCAGTAACTAAACAAACAACATGGGGGATAATAAACTGTGGTGCTGTTTTTTTTTCCTCTACAAAAAACAACATCAACAACAAAAAATGGCCGTGTTTTCTCTCATACTTCGGAAAGACAATAGATAACTGATTCTTAGACGTGAAGCAGACATACAAAAAAGAAATGTCCAGATAGAAGAAACTGTGAAAAATTCTTCTCTACTCCGTTTCTTAGGAAATGTTAAGACCTTTTAGTTACAGATAAGAAAGTAAGGAAGTACTGTTTTGGACGTTTTTCTGCGATAAAACGGCACAAGTAATTTTCTGCCGTTTTCCTATCAACCAAAAACGTGGGATAAGTCTTAATACTGAGATTAGAGTTTTCCCATGATATAACAAAGTGTAGTGTAAACTAAACTGTTAAAATCTTATGTATAAGTCACTATAAGAGCTACTAGCAATTAAAACAGTATTAATAATAAAATTGTAATTAAAAATATTTTTGTATTTCATAAAAGTCTTAATTTTTATGCAAACATTTAACGCAACTTTCGCTTAAGTCATAAAGTTTAGTTTCTTATCATTGAGGGGAAAAATATATTTGCGAGAAATTATTGCAAGTGAAATAATTTTAAACAAATAAGGTAAAAAAAATTTATAAGTAACGAATTTGCTTAATGATTGAGTAAAAGGCATAAAAACCATTTTCTTAAACATGAAATAGTGTATAATTTGTAAATGATAGAGATGCATAAATAGGCTATCTAGGTAATTACCGATAAATTAAGTACCATACCTACTTATATATATATGATCAAAAGAGGTATTAACACACATCGCAAACACCTACAAATTATATATCATTTAACATAGTTAAAAAATTAGTAACCCCCCAAAAGGTTATTATTTTAGGTGGGGCGTTTTGGAGTACCAGATCACTTTTCAAATTTTTATCATTTGCTTCAATTTCAATTACATTTAGCTTAAATATCTTCAGTTTAATAATTTGACGTTCGCTTTAATTTTAGAATCGGAAAAGTTTACTATTGTCTATTTTTCGATATTTCATTGTTCATTTTAATTCTTACATATTTAATTGAGCAATTTAATAATAATTGTAAGAAAAGCTCAACTTGGGTAAATACTAAAAAAAACTAAACCTGCTCTTTTCAAACTGTGCATAGAACTTTTTATATTTTTATATCCTTTAGTCCATCTTTAAATAAAAGCTTGTTTTAAAACACTTTTTCACTTTTATTCATTTATTTTTGTCTGGAAATTTAAAACTAAAAAACTATTCCTAACCTAAACGTATGAGTAAAGTTTCTGATGAATTGGTCATAATTCAGAGCAAAGCTGGAGTGCCCAGGCTTCGTACTAATTCCATCATAGTTGAACATACCATAGTAGTAAGTTGTACACACCCATGGGGGTTGTAAAGGGGCAAATGCACCCCCAAGTTTTTTTCTCGAAATTGAAATATTTCACAATAATTATTTTACTATATTATTATTTAAATGCTTGAAATTTCAAAGTAAAAATTTTTTTCCCGTCATGCTTAAATTTTTTTCATCGCAAAGAAAAACAAAGATTCCAACTCAGCCGATTCCTGAGAAAAGAATAGAAAAGTCTCTACTGTCTCTAAAAGGGTGGTTCTGGGTCAGCGTTTGTAGATGAAGAGAGATGGAAGGGTTGCATCCTTATAAAAAATGCACTCCCAAAAAATACAAATTTTACTTTTATGGAATCTAAATTTTAATATTGTAAACATTCTTCATTTTTGTAATTTTTATTACTTAATAAAATTATATCATTACTGGAACAGTTTTAAATAAGAGAAATAATGCTGATATAGAGTGGTATTTGATATTAGAGATCCACTAAGGTTCGAATCGAATGAAGTGTTCAAGAACATAGTACTATTTATTCCAGTGTGAGACTAGCACCAAAAATATCCTATTTGTAAGGCGAATGTAAGTGAGACAAATAAATTATCTGATTGAAAATATGAACTTCAATATTTTAAATTAATTACGATGTAAATAATATAAAATAATTAATGTAGTCTCTAGGTATCTTATCTTTTATCGCAACCCAAGCAGCCAAAGTTACATTAACAAAAGTTCTTATATATAAACATCAATGTATTTAATTTAAAACAATTCTTTTTTATTTGTTTTGTGTTCTGGGTCGTTTCAAGTTAACAGTGTTATATCTGAAGTCTTACTTCTAATGTCTTGCACCCTGTGAAACCGTTTTTGTATATCAACTTTCCTTCTACCAACGTTGTGGTTGGCTGTCGCGGACTACAACGTTGACTGTGGGCTTGAATTATAGTGTCAGCATTTATTTTTTGCAGGAAGTTGTGGTGCCAATGGAACACAGAGTGATATACATTCCAAAAAAAAGAAATTGAATTAAAAATAGAAAGTATTAGTAAAATAGAAAGTCACACGCTATAAACACATTGTACGCTTTTATTTACTTTTGAATTTCGAAATTTTCTAATATCTTTTGTTCTTTGTTCCAACATGTATTGTTTTATCTTACCTTTTACTGTTGTAAAAAAATTCTTTTTGCCGATAAATGCTGAGTGCAGGGGTGATTGTTTCCCGGGGGGCCGGTTCAAAGCTCTAAACACTTTGGGTGAACTCAGTCTCCTCAGGCATTCTACTATAGCTCTCGTGTTGCTTCTCAGTGCCACGTTAATAAAAAAAATTTAATAAAAAAAATAATAAAATAAAATAAAATAAAATAAAAAAATAATAAAACTCGTTCCCCAAACGTGTATTTTTTGAGCGGCCCCCATAAATGCCACAAATATTCTTATATTATTTAATGCAAATAGCGAATACGTTGTATATATAACACATTGTATTAATGCCAATTCAATAAATATGTCAATATAATATGTCTCTAGTGGAGTAACTGATATTAATATGGAGAGTTTCTCTCTCTCTTCCAATATGTTCCTTCTTCAAATATTTACATACGTGTAGATGTCTACCGAAATTAATGAAACTGGCTCCTTTCGCTTCTTTGATTGCTTAAGTTCAGTTAATGATATGAAAATCAATAAACTTACAGTTAGATACCCGATCTAAAAATACATTCTAGAAATTGTCAGCTAATAAACTGTTTTAATTTCAAACTGATATGTACATATGTGCGATATTAACATGTATTATGCTCAATAACTTTCATTTAAAATAAACCTTTTTGACTTTATTTATATCTAGTATAAAGATTAGGAGAAATCCTTTAATGCACAGAAAGTAAATATCGATAAGTTAAAAAGTGTAATAATGATAGGAAAATACATTAAATTATTTTAAAAATTTAAACTAATGTAATATGATTGTATATAAAACCGAAAATGGAACAAAAAAAGCAGTTTTCTTTTTTTAAAAATAAAAGGAATTTCAAAGCGTGAAAATGATTAATTGCATAAGAATTTTTTAAAAAAGAAAATCATCACTTTGTCCTATATGCAAACAAAGACCATAATTCATCACTCCTCATATTCAATATCATTTTAGAAGGTGTAGTAAACATTTTTACAACGTTGTTAGGAACAACTTCGAAATTTTTAGTCTCTTCCACTTTTTAGCATACCCAGAAAGAATACAAGTTTGAAAAACTGCCAAAAATGACAAAGTCCAAGTAAAAAAATATGATACTTTTATAGTTGTTTTACGTAAACTTAATTGTAATTACTATGGATTGATGTTTAGATAAAAAGTAAGGTTGTAAACTGGCATTGCGTATTTTTTAAGATCGATAAGGGAAAAAGAAGTTACTTTGTCAACATTGACATATCTAAATGTAAATGTATCACATTTATGTACTGAAATAATATTGTATGTCAAGGAAAAGATCATTATGTCCATTTTTGTAATGTTACGGAACAGAGTTTAAAGTTGTGTGAGTGTGTGTGCATGCGTGCTGGGTTCCTTATTAATTACAAGTTTGTTAATGAATATTTTTTGAGGACTAAATAGCCTAACAGTCATAGTCCTTCATTCTTTCCCTCGAATCGTGGGTTCGATTCGCCATGCTACTGAAAACCCAACGTGCAGGTTAAATCTGTCGTAGTTCTAAGTCGTTATGACTGCGTGACGTGGAAGTAAATAGAGAAAAGACGCTACTCCTTGTCATCTTCGTCACTTCACCATGGTTCAAAATTATGAAGGCCGTTGCCAGTAGCAGACTAACTGCGGGCGAGAGTCATTGTGTTGGCAACCACTGTGGCAGAAAGTCGTGACGTCAATGGAACACAGATTAATATGTATTTCAAAAAGAAAAATGAAAAATGGGAAGTATAAGAACTATGAAGTCACACTAAAAACATGTAGTAAGTTTTTGTTTACTTTTGAATTTTGAAATAATTATTTTTTTTATGTTCTCAGTTCTTTCGTGTATTGTAATAAATTACCATTTATAGTTAATAAAAAAAATTCAATTTTCTAATAAATGCTGAGTGTGGGTGTGATTGCCTCCCGGGGTTGGTTTGCCGCTCTAAATTCTTTGTGTGAGCTCGGGCCTTTTGTGCATTCTGCTATTAGCCCTCGTATTGCTTTTAAGTGTTAATAAACTACCAATTAATCAAAAAATTGGTAGTTTTCAATAAACTCTTGTTCTTTTTATTTTTGAACTACTGGCATTCAAATTATATATTTTTTTAAATTTTATTACTTTTTAGACTCTAACTGATTACAATTTAATAAAATTATGCCTATTACCTCTTTCTTACCTCAGGAATAGTGAATTGTGTTTCTGTGCGTGTATGTAACCAATCAAAATTCAAATTCTATATTTATTTTCGCTAGTTGTGTACATAATTTAGTTATATCCTGTCAAAACTCTCAGCATTCATAAGTTTAAAACACAACATTTTATGCACTGAACATAATTATCATTTCAAGGTTTAAATTTCATTGAAAATTTGAATTCTTAAAATTATTGATACAATTTTTTCTTAGTTTTTATAAAATCGATCAGTACGAAACGTTCGTGAGTGTTTATTACAATAACAAATTACGTTTAGCATCTATGAAATAATCTCATTTTATGCTGTGGAATATATCAGCACTATATGAATAAAGTGGATTTTGAGAAAAAATACACTGGAATTCAAAAACACCATATTTTGAAAAAAATGTTTATATCGAGGTATTCTTCTTCTCTAACACGTCTCATGTTTCTAACTATTTTAAAATTCAATTTACAGACAGAAGTATTTTAATTAGCTAAATCTCAAAAATATACATATAAGGAATCATCAAAGCGCTCTTTACTTTTTAACAATAAAATCTAATATTCAATATTTCAAGCCTTTTTAAGACCCATTTATATCAATATATAAGGTGAAAAATGTACTCGATTATCCCTATGAGTTTAATTCAGCCATCGAAAACTCAAAGATAAACTTTATTATACGAGAACATTTTTATACCAGAGAGACCAGCGTTACAGTAAATAGTTATTTCCATTACAAAATTGGACTTTTCGAATTCAAACTCTTCGTCACAGCTTCTTTACAGATGGCAACGAACATTCTATAAATTCCATTCATTCATTTTTGAGTTAATTGTAAAACTGGCAGTACCCGTAAATTTAACCGTGCATATATATTATCTATTTTAACTCAATCTATTGTGTTGATAATTACTATTCTATTCAATCTCTGATTCCAATGCAAGAACTTTCATGTCTCCAGACATTTTGTTTTATTTTATCAATGACGGAGTCTTATTTTTTTTGTTGAAGTGTCTAGACAGATTGCAATCACGTTTGATATATATAGAGACTAGTATGGTCTGTTCTCTGTAAATTAATACATGTCTCATGCATACACAACAAAGTTTGATTATAATTAGGAATGTGTTTTAATGGTTAAACAGGTTTCGTCAATATTCAAATAGCTGTTTCAAAATATTTTTACAGTGAATACTTTTGAAATTCCAAAATGACCAAAATTGTCTATGTTCCAAAGTTTTGACTCATTTAGGATAAAAATAGCCTTCAAGTAATTTTGTTGGACAGATTTCAGATAATTATGGACATTAGACTTCGTATCTCCTATTAATTTACTGTTTTATGAGCTTCGAGATTTAAGCTATGGTTTCCTTGAAACGTGGAGCCGTTATTTGGCGGCCGTAATATTGCGGTGTGTGACGTCATTAAACCATTATCTACGAAACTATATGGCATGGTTTCTGAAAGAGTGTTTAAAGCGTGAACTACAACAATGGTTTGCATAGGCAACGTTTTTGGTTACCTAATACACCATTATATTACATCCTCCGGATAACGGTACTGGTTTGTCAAGAAACATTAACTATAGAAGCAGAACAAGATAAACTGGCGTCAGACCTTTTTATTTTGAACCGACATCAAATTGCGGAGACGACATCTGTAACTGCGCAACACTCTCCAAACTATCATTCCCTATCAACATTTTTCCAGACAGATTTAACATGCATCAGCCATTGAAGAATGTCATATAACAGAGATAACACTTGTCAAAAAATTTGGAACTCTGAAGATCAAATGCTTCTTTTGACATAAATGGAGAGACTGGGATGCAGTTTGAAGTTGTTGATTTCGTCATCTGATATTGGTTCATTCTTTTGAGGCGCATTGTCAATGTTAAGTGGAATTGATTGATGGTCTGTTGTAACTAAAGTCACAATAAGAAACAGCACAAGAACAACTGGGGAAGGGCCTTATAATTTGAATCAAAACATTTTATGTGGACGACATCTATGCTAACGACCCAATTTCCAAACCTCTTTTTCAAGACAACATAAGGATGTTTTGAGCCCACAGGGATTTAACAAAGGGTAATTAGTGATACCTGGACACCAATCCACGACTCTGGCTGCGAACTCGCAACCATGATCACTCGGCTACCAAGCCTGTCTGACAGATTCAAGATATTATCGTAGAACAAGAGTATTTCACATCAGCATAAGATGGAAATACATTTCATCAGCACGTTGAGATAAAATCTGTCTTGCAGTATATCTAATTTGATTTTAAAAAAAAAAAAACTTCTCGTTGTATTAAGGTCTGTCTTGTATGATATTGAGAATCATTGTTTGCTAGATGAAAGTCTGTCTTGTAATGCAACGGGAATGTTCAATATAATCTCAAAGGGGGCTTACTGTTATTTATAGACCTTTGCAGACAGATATATTCCCTTCACTTAACTAGAGCTTAAAATCATAGTATCTAATTTTAACATCCCATGGATTAGAGCAGTCCAACAGCATTTTTAAAAAGTATTATAAACAAACTTTTATGCAGCATTATCACTCAAAACATATGTTATGGATTATTCTCAAAATATTCATTGTATGCAGAAAAGTGCAATACAATAACTATAGAAGCTCGTTAAGTTGGATAACATTGGAACCAGAGCTGTTTCGATGTATCAAAAATCCGGGCTAACCAGAGAATGGGAGAAAATGATGTAAAATAAAACGTACTTCCGGAAAATCATCTTGAGTTTGAATAAATCGAGTATGAATCATATTCACTATGAACAATAGAAGTGCAATTAAAGTTTTTTTATTGCACTTTCCATTTAGACAATTTAGCAATGTACGCCATTTATGGGGCCGCGGTAGCTCAGCGTTCATAGTCGTGGACTATCGGTTGGCGTTATTTCCATCGAATCTTAGATTCGAGCGCTGATGCCATTAAAGACCCACCGTGTATTGGGATTGATGCAAATGCAATCTAGTTGAGGTCGCAAGTCTTCCGTTTGCTTGGTGTGGAAGTCTGGAGCGGTAGTTATCTGATTAGATGTGGTCCTTGTCACTTGACCGAAGTTAAAAATTTCGCTAGTGTGAGGTCCATTTTAAGTATCTTTCCTGTTGAGACATTAATATAAGCAATCAATCAATCAAAAAGTATGTTATTTGAAAGGGTTTTCTTTTTTTTTTGATTCCACACGGAATATTTGTGAACTCTCCTCCTACACACTGCCATTTCTTTCATACATTCATTGCTGTCAAAAGATTTCATTCCTTAACGAAAATGATTTTGCAAAAAATGTGGATGAAAAAATACAGAAAAATAAGTTATGCAAAGTAAATTAAAAGTTAAATGAATTATTAATAATTATTAAGTTTTATGCAAAGTTTTGCAAATACCAGATTAAGCCACTCAAGGTGCGTTTTTTTTATATAATTATTACTAAATTATTCACTTAAATATAATAATTAAAGTAAACGATGAAATATCGAAAAATGGACCATAATAAACTTTTCTGATATCAAAATTAAAGTAAACGATAAATTATTATATTATATATATTTATTTATATAATGAAATAATTTATCGTTTATTTACATTTATAGGGCATATATATTTAAGCTAAATGTAATTAAAATTGAAGCAAACGATAAGAAATTAACAAGTGATCTGGTACGACAAAAGTGTTCCGCCAAAAACAATAGCCCCTTAGGTGGCAAAAAAAAATGGCTGTTTCACAGCAGTCTTAAAATTCTGAATAATGTTATTTATTTTCAGTCATATGTTGATTCCAGTTTACATATGATTTAAAGTAATACATATAATTCAATAAGTAAATAAAGTACTTAATTTTTATATTTGTTTCCCTTCAATCCAATAAAAAAAATTGGGGAAATTTATTACGACAAATTTTTGAAAATTAAGTTCATCAGTGGTGAAAGTGGGTATAAATGCATATATTGCATATATTTTATTTCAATCTAATAAAAAATTCAGGATTAATTTATTATGACGTAATTTTCAAAGTTAAGTTTGTTACTGATGGAAGCAGACATCAAAAATAAACGCAAAAACAAGATAATTTTTTTAAAGTGTTGAGGTACGATATGTATAGGGTACAGAAAACAATAGCCCCTTTGGTGGCTAATATATAGTGGAAATATTCAGCTTGCATCTGTATTTAAATCAAAAGTAGAGATTATTGTATATGCTCATCGATTCGAGTTATTCTCAGATTTAAGTTACCGGGGGGGGGGGGGGGATTTACGATATTCTTCTCTTTGTTCATAAATTTATATTTTGAATAAATTCAAAAGTAAATGCAACTGTTATCAACTTAAATAAAAGATTTAAATTTATCGCGCTCAAAACTAGATTTAAAAAACATTCTAAATCTAAAAAGAAATAGCTTTTTGAGGTAAAATTTAGTTGAATTATGCTTAGAATACAGCCGCAAGCGAACGTTGCTGATTGAAAAATAAAGGACTCAAAATTAATTTTTATGTATCAACCATTGCATTCAAGTTAAAAATATTTTTTTATTATTAATTCCAGCAATATTGGTTGATTGGTTTGTTTTATGGTATATAAAAGAACAAAGGCAATTATCCTCTTTAAAATATTCTTTTAATTCAGTAAATATCAAAATTCCCAGCAGTATCTGTTCCGGGTAGGAGCAAACGAACACCATCAATTCACTTCATCTTAAAATAATTGGCACTATTGCCAGAGAAACAAAACTAAATAACGTACTATACCCCCCGCCATCAGAAATCCAACATTCTAGGCGAAGCCTTAATAAAACTCTTTCTATAGCAGGTTACAAGCCAGCAACATAGAATCAAAAAAATAAAAAAAAAAAGAATCTCATACCGCTACAAGAATACGTTATTCGCTGTGTTCAACTACTTTTTCACGTCATCGTTTGACAATGGCTTTTTGGCGGGAAAACAATAAGACAAAGGAAAAGAAAAGGAAGGAATATTACATACTTTTTGGCTGCAGCTTAGAACCCTGGGGTGACCGTCTGTTTCTGGGGCATTAAACGAGACAAACTGCCTTCCCAGTGTCGCATAGTCGAACGAAAACGGCACCATTCGTTTTCCTTATTGTCGGACAACGCGCATAGTATTCTTTTTATTTATTTATTTTATTCTTTCGGGCCTATTCTTGACGTATCCATTCCTATAAAATGCCATCGCCATTTTCGTCCCGCATTTTTCTTCCAATCGCCGTGGCAGTCCATCTCAAAAGAATCAAATCGAATAGAAAAGAGGGTGGTTAAAATGTGGCGAGATGTCAACCGTCCCTGGCACTTCTTTCAAGTTGGAATAATAAAATATATTTTATGAACAGGTCATTGGGTTTGAGTGCAGGGAGAGAATGGAACAGCTGCGAAAGAGGGGGAGAGAAAATCCGTGCCATTTTTCAGTGACCGTACCAGAACGGCTCTCCAGGAAGACCATGGAGTGAATGAGCCCATGACAGATAACTGCAAATACGTCTGTGGTGTGGAAGTTATGTTGAGGGTAATTTCAGTCGGGGGTGTGCCCATTGTCTCGATTGGAGATCGTTAGTGAAAGCTGCCGTTCTAATTTTCCACGTCGTAAAAAATGGAACGTGGATCTCTTTCCGGAACAGAAATTAGCGAGGGAATTAAAAGTTTGAGTTATGGTGGATTTAAGAGAAATGAAATTGGATTCCAGAAGAGACATTGTCTTTTTGTGTAAGGCATTTGCTGAAAGTTACTGCTTAGATTTGTTTTTCAAAAAAAAAGTTAAGGGTAATTTATTTATTGCCAAATTCTACGTAAAATATTCTTGCATATTAATATGATAAAAGTAATAAGCCCAACTTGCGTAATTGAGTTACATATCTCTATAGCTTTATGTTTAGCAATTACTTCATAATTATCTATTATAGTTTGTCTTCAGTTTTTATAAATTTGCATTAGCTTCTTATGCCCTTATGAAGTCTCAAGGACATTCAAATGTAAAGGGTTTACGATTCATGAAAAACCCAGACACACAAAGACATTCTAAAGCTGAAACAGTCATTTTCTTAACACCCACAACATAGAGTTTGAGAAGTGGCATGACCGTAATCTTCAGTTTGAATAAAATAAAAAAAAAACAGTCTCTGACTTTTAAACCTTAAAAAAAATTTAAATTTTTGAAAACACTACATATTGAAATATAGATTTTTCTAGAATTTTTAAATCTTATTCCATGAAAATATTCTAATTGCTTCCCATGATATGATTAAAAATGTACATACTTATATCATAACATTTACTGTTCGGAAGACTTTAAGGTGATAGATACCACACCCTCAAAACACAATTTTTTGTCAAGATATCGATTTTTATTTTTGGTCTCATATTAAAATTTAATCTTTTATCTTTGAAAACCCGTTTGAATTTTGTTTCTATCAACTTTTTTTAATATATATTGATCATGAATTTCTCGGCCCGGAAGAAAAAGAAAAATTAAATTTGACAGATGAAATGTAATCAGAAATTACACAACAAGTCAAACTATGAATAGCGAACAATATAATTACCATAATTCGCAATTATAATTCATAAATATAAACGGGAATAAGTCAATATAGTATCACTAACAAATAATTCTTGGACAATATACAAATTATTAAATGGTAAAATCAATTATCAAGTTTTTTTTCAAAATCTAAGCAGCAAACTAATTAAAAAATTTCTAAGATTAAAAGTTATTTTAAATTATATATTTTATTAAAAATATATAATTATAAATCAATATTAGAAAAAAAATTGAAATTAGCTTTAGTAATTTCATTACAACATGTGCTACTGTTTTTTTTTAAGTTCTCGTAAAAGAAGAATCATTGAAAATGAATATTAATTAGCTTCAAGTAAGCATACTTCCCAGCTCCAGGCTCCATAGAAACAATCACTCTACTCTATAGCGAGAAAGGAAAAAAAAAAACTTTCTTCAAATTCCGGATACATTTTTGTTTTCTCGAGTAAAATATACTGAAGTACAGAAACGTTACAAATGTTAACCAAAAAAAAAAACATAAAAATAGACAATTCTGCATAAAGATCAATTGTTCAATTAAATAATAAAATAAGAGCAAACGATTAGTTATTGAAGTAGACAACGATTTTCTGTTCGGATATTAAAATAAAAGCAGGTGACAAAATGTTAAATTAAAAATATCTTAGCAATGTAAATATATCGTAAGCAAACTAAATGTAGTTATTATATAATCATAATGTATTATGTAATGGAAATCTTCTATACCAATACCATGTATCCTTTATTTTATCCTCATGCAGTGGCCGCGGTAGCCTGGTGGTCAAGGTCGTGGACTCGCGACCGGCGGTTTTCGTTCAGTCGCGGGTTCGATCCTTAGCCGCCAAAGACCCGACGTGTAGCCGGAGCTGATGCATGTTAAATCTGTCGGAGCCTAAAGTCCTCCCGTTGCTATGGTGTGGATGTTAGGAGAGGGAGGCTCCCAGCTCAGGAGTCGTCCTCATCAATTGACCGAGGTTCAAAAATGCGATGTCCGTTGCCAATAGCCCTGGTGTTGCTTCTAGTGCAACGTTAATAAAAACTAAATTAAACTTTATCCTCCCGCATTTTTGTTGATGCCATTTTCTCAAAATAATATCATATTAATTAGGTCAACAAGGAAATAAAAACCGAGAAAAATACTTGGGAATGCTGGAAAACCAAGAAATTGTGTTTTTCTTTTAATTTTTCATTTTAATCCTTCCAAACTTGATTGCAATTTCTAAAAATGATTCTATTCAAAAAATTTTAAAATTTTAGAATTATCAAACTTTTAGTTTAATTCTCAAAACCAGACAATGCATTGTAATTTCATTGAATAAAATGACAAAATACAATATTATTGATAATGTCTATCACAGTTTCACTATAAAACACTCAGCGCTTTTGATATTTCTCAGACATATATAATTAGAGAAAAAAACATTAAATTAATTAATTCCAATAAAATGAATTTCAGTTGATTGAAAGAATATTGATTAATTCTCGAGGATTTTAAAAATATACCCGTATCAGCAAGACCTGAAAACAAAATTCAGATAGATAAAAACACTAAAACTCAAGCAAAAGGACCTCCATTTACCAATGTCGGTTATCTTATTGTTACTTGTTTTATGTTAGGATCGATAGAAAAGGAATATCGATTCCCTTATAAATTTCTTCAAAGGTCGATTAATCGATAAATAAACTAAAGATAATTTTACGATGTCTCACAGCTAAAATTTAAACCATGATATTGATTTTATTATTAAAAAATAAAACAATTTTATGCTTATCTGTTTTTGAAAACTACTTTGATAAAACCATTTCTGAGCCACTCATAAAAGTAATAACGTTAAATTGCTACTTATAACTCATGTTATTCAACAAATAATGTCACGAAATGATTTGTGATCCATTTAAAAAAAACCACCCGGCTGCAATATCAATATGTTTATCGCTCTTTGGCAAACAGTACTGATTTTAAGCAAAAAAAGTTTACACATATTTTTATGACAATCTACGGGAAAACATTACCATTTTTAAATAAAATTTAAGCAAAAACACATGAATTTATTTAAATTTGGTTATAGTTGTCTATACTATAAACTTTAGTTTATAATTATACTATAAAAAGTTTTTTCTAAATTTTCTAAAATTTGTTTATTGTGATACCGAATGATTTCTTTGTGATATTTTAAGAAACATAAAACAATATATATTTATTTAAAAACTACAAAAAGTTCATTTAATTTAGAAATTAATGTATGAAACACATTGTTCTTAAAGAATTTATATTGTATGAATTTGCTCTAAATATCTAAAGAGTTTTGGGGATGAAAAAGTTTTATAATATTGGATGTTTCAATATTGCTATATGAAATTTTATCTATTGCGATAATTCCTGAAAAGTTATTTTAAATTAGAGACAACTTTTTTTTAAAGTTTACTTCATTAAATCTTCTAAGACCTTATTTTTTTAAGTTTGTATGTCAACTGTGTTCTTAATTATTCCTATTTTTACACTGTTTAAGTCGTTTACTCTCTTAGAATAATCTTAAATTTATTTACATAACTTCTTTTATTTATTTGGAGAAGCTGCCCCATAAAATTACGGAGTTTCTTAAAGGCCTAATATACATTAAAATGCCAAGGCAATTAACTTTTTTCCTGTATTTATCATTTAAAAATCTGTGTTGAATCCCTAAAAAACAAAATTTATTTCAAAACAAACATTTCCATTTTAATCTGAGTTACAAATTATTGCAACGATACTTAAACTTGGCAAGTGTTTTCAAAAAAAAAGCGCCAAAGAAACCCTCGTTCCTGAATAAAACGTTAAAAAACTATGATCAATCAATATTAGTCATTGCACAATCTGGACGTTCATTGACCCACATTCTCCTTCCTTTTCCTACATAAATTGTCATTTCATTCCCAAACGGCAAAACTACCACAAAGACACCTCAGTTTGGCAACTACTTAAAAACCCCATCAATTTTGGCGACAACTGTTGTTACGCCCAACGTATTAATACAAATGCAAATGAAAGTCCAACCAACCCCCTCCCATTCCAAAAGATTATCGATTCCACATTAATAAAGGTAGCACTGTCCTTTCCTTCCATGGAACAACAGAAAGAGGACAGCCCGACAATAAAAAGAAGAGAAAAAAGAAAGACCTAGTAAAGTGAACAGCTTAATGAACTGTTGTCTCGCACGTTGAGCCAGCATCAATCAGACGACTTTAGCGTGGGGTATCTCATTTCTGGGTGTCGTGAAGGACTGGAAAACGATTCGCACGCGACCAGGGGGGTTGGAAGGGGGTGTCAGACGATTACCTACTGGCTTACCCCCTCCTTCTGTAACGGATATGGAGGGAGGAGGAACTTCCAGGTTAATTAGTTGATCCCAATATAATCTTGGATGTCCTCGTAAGCTGCCAAAGCTATTCGGAATGTCCTGGGGCTGATGGTAATTTATGCCCGTTTTCTGTGTGGGAAGGAAAAGTTGCAAAGGTAATTACGTTGAGGTAGTGTAAATGAAATCTTTGCTGAGGTTGCAAAGGGTTTTGAAAGATGAGAGTGTTATGATGTCTCCAGATAGTTGAATACTCCAGTGTTGTTTTGTACCAGGACATACGGTGAGAAATAAAATAAGAATTGAAGACTTTTTTTGTGACTACCAAAGCATTAGAACAGTTTGCTCTTTTATGCTTTGTGTTTATATTTATATAAATAATCAGATTCCTCTCATTCTGCTGAAATTTACAAAAATACTTATAACAAAGTCCCGCAGTAAACAGCTTATTGGATAGAGTTTTCAGTTGTTATCTACGCACTTAATGAAACAAAAAAACATTTTTTATTTAATTTTATATATCTAACTCGTATACACACATACAAATATTTAATTGCGCAAAACAATAAACTCATTTCGAATATATTTTTAGGAACTTAATTCAAGCGAGTAAAAACAAACATTTTAACTTTTAAAAATTTTTAATAGGGCTAAGTAAGTATAAAATAAAAAAAAATACCGAATTTAAGCCTCTTAAAATTTAGTGACATTTAAGGTTTGAAAATTATTCGTAGACCTTAGGATTTTTGTACTCTTAATAACAATATTTTTCTCATTCTATTGAAATAAAAAAGTATTTTTTAGTCAAAAGGTTTTTTATTCCCTTTCAGTTGAATATGAACATGACTTTTCAGATATATTTGCGTTTAAGTACCATTTCTTAAAATATTATTCCATAAATTTAAAAAACATTTTACTCGACATATAAAACAATGCACAAAATATAGTTAATCTCTTTTTTCATGATATTACTATATATTTTCTTTAAAAAAAATTATAGAACTTTGTAAATTAATTCTTTTTCGTTTTTCCATATTTTATAAAAACTTAAGTATTACTTAAAGAAAAATATTTTTATGTTCACTACAAGTACACTTTAAAGATAAAAATTTGGAATAATATTGCGTAATAGTTTTCTTTAAATTGGTATCTAAATGCATATATATCTCACAAATCATGACCATATTCTAGAGGAAAACACCTTTTTGATAAAAAAAAAAAATTACTTTTACAGTTCTATAGAACTCATAAAATATCATAGTTAGGCACATAAAAAATCGAAGCTCTATTAATAATTTGAAAAGATATGTATCACAAAAACAAGGAATCTTAGATGTAGTATTCAACAATTTCTCGCTCGTCCTGGTATCCTTAAATCATTTCCATTTATTTACTGTTGACTACCATTAATTATACAAAATTAGAATAACAAATTGATCTGAAAAACTTAAGTTCACCTCTAACGGGATTTTAAATATGTTAAACGAAAAGTATTTTAAATAATCGTTAATACCTTCAGTGGGTATTCATTACCTAAATTGCAGAAAGATGAATTAATAATCCTTACTGAAAGAAAATAAATTCATAAATCAAATTATTTTTCGATTAATAATAAAAACTGATTTCATTAAAACGATAAAAATTAATGATCATACAAATATTTACTTTACAAAGAGAACAGATGTTTAATATTGATATTTCTTCTTGAATTCATTTACTAGTATAATAAATTTATTAAAAGTAACAAATTTATTACAGTATGAAAATTGAGATCGACTTTATTACTATCATATAGGTGAATGGGATCAATATTTTCCTTCCAAATCATAAACTTTTACATCCCTTTATCATAGAATTAAAAGATCATTGATTATATAGCAATATATCTAGATTCAAATCTTACATAAGTTTAATTAACGTCCCACTAGTGTTGTTAAGGGATTTGTGTAATGGGTCTCGTTAGTTTATACCATGTTTTAGAAGTATTTTCATTCTTAATATTTTCCGTTCGAAAGACCATGCTTCTGAGAAATGAAATAATGTAGAAGAATTTGGAGGGCTCTACAATGGAGACGTATGTGTAATCTCATATATACAGATAAATGAGTCATTTTTATGATGCAACATTTGTACAAATGTAAGTTAGGAAGAATACAAATGTACAAAATAATATCTTTACAAAGTTTCAGAATATATTTACTCGAGACACTCATCAAGCGAATTTGACAAAGCAATGAAGACCCAGATTAAGGACTAAAGTGATCTTTCTTAGGAAATCTGACGGCCTCAATATTGCAATGGATGACGTCACTTAAACGTTGTCTATCATGTTTCGCATAAACGTTGTCTATCAAATGGGAAAAATTGGGATCTCGACCAGATTTAACATGCATCAGTCTTGCTACACAGTGGTTCTTTAGAAGCATTGAGATTCGAACCCCCGACTTGACCAAATCAATGCCAGTCATGAGTTCGTGACCATGACAATTAGGCTATCACGACTATTAAAAATTATTACAACTGAAGTAATAAATGAAAAAGTAATATTCATGAATGTATTACTTTTCAATATATACAACCTCTGACAATAAAGTTCGGTGAATAAAGTCAGAACGGCCGATCTGGCAACACTGGCAAAACAAGATGCAGAACCTGGGTAGCGACAGGTGTTGACCCTCTGCTCTCATCATTGTTTAGTTGAGCATTGTTTGTGTTCCGTGTATGACTTGTTTTACAAAGTGCTTGTTTGGTGCGTTAGTTCTTAACTGAGAAC
Organism: Nephila pilipes; assembly: GCA_019974015.1. Lineage (NCBI taxonomy): Eukaryota > Metazoa > Arthropoda > Arachnida > Araneae > Nephilidae > Nephila > Nephila pilipes. The sequence goes on from BMAW01039950.1 coordinate 360,259, forward strand.
AGAAAAATGAGCGAACAAAAGATCAATTTAAAGTTTTGGTTTAAGCTTGACAGGACATCGAAAGAAACTCATGCGATGCTGGTACGTGTTTATGAAGTTCAAGCACTGTCCATGAAGTGTGTGCAAGAGTGTTTTGCCTGTTTCCGAGAAGGCCGGTAAAGTTTTTCTGACAACCCCCGTAGCGGAAGACCGGCGACCTCCGTCAGTGACAAAAACATTGAGAAAGTGAAGAAATTACTCACGAAAGATCGTCGATTAACTGTGCGCATGATAGCTGATGAACTGCAGATTAACCGTGAATCCGTGCGAGAAATCGTTAGCCAGAATTTAGTGATGAGAAAAGGGCTACATCACTTGACTGAAGATCAGAAGCAAGCACGTTTAGAGGCTTCACAGGATTTTGTCGAAACGGTGGATGCGACACCAAATTTCTTGAACTGTGTTGTCACTGAGGATGAGTCCTGGTGTCTCAGGTACGACCCTAAAAGGAAACGGCAAAGCATGGAATGGTGTTCTCCTGTATCATCTCGTCGGGAAAAGGTCAGAGCAGAAAAATCATCAAACGAAAGCATCAACGATGCTCATCAAACGTGATACGAATCGTGACGAGGCTTTTGAATTCCATCGCAAAAAGAGACTCCTTGCAAGGTTTCCAGTACATGTGTAGCAGATCTCAGCGGTGCATTGTCATGGGAGATGACTATTTTGTAGGACAGTAAGGTAACTTTCATTAATATTTCATCTACGTTAATGTTATTGGACTATTCACAGAACTTTTTTTTGTCAGAGGTTATATATAAACTTTAAAAGTGGAAAAGGAATTCCTGAATTATTTCATTTTGAGTGAATCAGGTAGAAAAGAATCGGAATGTTTCACTTAGCAATATTTCACGAATAATTTTACATGATTCTTGTGCAAAACTTCCAAAAGTATTTTTTTAATTTATATCTTTCTTTTTTGCATCCACTAGTTTATCAACTAAGAGTTACGTTATAGAACTTGAAACTGTAAGTTCAACTACTAAAAAAGTATGAATCATTTTTTTTTTGTTTCTGCGAGGTTCTCGAAATATTTCAAATATTTCTCAGAAAAAAAAAATTCTGAAATCATAGGCTCAAAATATGGAAATTATAAGTGTGTAACGTCATTGTTCAGAATAAATTGGCATATTTGGAAAGAATTTTGCCCGACTATCTTTATTCTCGAATTGTAAAATTTTTAATCTGAATTTTCCAAGCAATTTATTTTTTATATTATTTTCTTATGCCGTAATATCTTTGATTTCTAAATTAAAAAAAATGCTTAGGTAAGTCCTCTTTTGTGTCCTTCTGTCCAACGACAAAGTGTGGCTGCCTTCTTACTTTCTCTTCTCGGTCGACGTTCTCTGCTTAATCTGGCCTTCCTGCTCGTATATTTTTTTCCGCGCCCTGTTGGAGGGACTGAATCCATTTAACTGGAGCTTTCATTGGGGTACGCATCTGTACTGGCTGGTTTATGATCTCCGAATGGAGGAATAAGGGATAATTTCTGTGGTTATACGCTGTCCCCACCTAGGAAGATGGGGAAGACAGTAATCACTTTCACATTAATAATGATTACTTCTGGGCTGATAAGCATGCTAAACAAAAATGTTAATTTCCTGATGAAAAAATATAGCATGTAAATATCATCCTTCTTTTACAAAAATAAATGCGATATAAATCTTTAAACATGCCTAAATTTTCTCAATAATGTTCTGAAACAAGTACGGTTCATGTCGAAGGGACTCTGATATGGTTCAATTTTAAAATTGTCAAAAGAAAGAAATATCTACACTTTATTTTTCTAAAATGGGACAGCTTATTGTGGAACAAATTAAGTAATCAGCCCTTCAATTTTTCTATTTCATTTCCAGGAATAAAAGACGGTGCTGTAATCTCTCTCTTGTTTTCAAGAATACGCTTCAAAAATTTAATCTTATTGAATACTAACCTTTAAGGATAAAAACGCATTTGTATCAAACAAATGAAGCAGAAGAATTTAGTTTTATTAAGTGTTACCCTTCAAGATTGGTAACATGTTTGAATCAGACAAATTTTTGATCAAAAACATGGTTACATGTGTGTATGTACTGTTATTTTGCCTACTAAAATAATCCTAGATTCGGAAATTAAAAGTTTCAAAGTTTATGTGCTTCTATAAATCCAATACCCATACATATATCAATCCTAAACAGCATTAACATAAATATTAGGGATGAAAACATGTTAGTGCATGAAGCAGAACTTTGATCAAGATACTTTTTACATGTATTGTTATATAGCCTATCGTTTTGTGTGACACAAAATAAAACACATTTAGAGAGGTAAACACCTTTGTATTTTTCAGCCGATACAAAAGAAACAAATTTATTCAATACTAACCTTCAAAAAGATGTAAACTATGTGTTATTATCAACGTGTACTATTATCTACTCGTTATTATTACACGTGATATTATCTACGAGTACTTTATCGTATGTATCCTATATGAAACGTATCCCCCTTTATGGAACTCAAGTACTCCATTAATATTAATGGTGGTTTTGAGTTTCAAACACCAACATGCATGGAATTCGTAATATTCACATGAAAAGTTCAGAAAACTCTTTTTCCGTTCAAGAATATAATCGACTATGTTATTTATTGAATAATATTAGGTCCAATGAACATTCTTTCCATTTGTGAAACGAAAAAAATACTACATTTTTATATAGTCTAAAAAAATAATACATTTTTCATACATATAATAGTATTTACTACGTAGCATATCTTCCATAGTTACTAGGAATGATAAATAAATATTCCAGGGGGGGGGCTTTATGAATTAAGTGAGAAAAGTTTGTTTAGTAGAGTCTCCAAAGGCACACCTCTTCCTCAGAATAAAAATGAGTCCTTTTTTAGATAGGATAATAAAAAGAAATGAAACGTGATTTTGTAAGAAATAAATGTAAAGAAAAGATCTGTGAGTCCAGACAACCTGTTCCCTTCACCTCTAAATCGAGCCTGAACAAGAGGATTCTATATATATCATGGGAACCAATGTATTAAGAGCTTTGAAAACCTTAATTCTGAGAGATACTATCAGCAAATGGATGATTTACTAACTATTTACGATTTACTATCAGCAAAGCTCTCACAGAAAGAAGGCTGGATATATTCAATAGGAAACACACCATACTGCATCTTGATAATGCAGGATCATATACTGATTGTATGATTCGACAGAAAATCGCAGAACTAAATTGTGAAACTTTGTCTCATCCACCATACTCTCCAGATTTGGTACTTCGCGATTGTCCTTTTTTTCTCTCTCGGTAATTGTGTGTGAGTGAAAAAATTCCAAACTGACTCAGATATGAACCAAGCATCATTTTAGTTATTCACTTCTAAAGACAACGTATTTCTCTATAATGGTATTTATAAATCCCCATCACGTTTGCAAGAGGTTATAAGTAACGACGAAAATCATACTCTGCAATAAATATCATGAAATGTATGAAAAATGTATTATTTTCTTTCCCTTCAAGTGCGGACTGAACTTTCCAATGAACCGAATATTTATGTCTACAACTCGTGCTCTACAGGCGTTCGACAAAAAGTTCCTAAACTAGTAGGGGAAAAAAAAAGACCACGATTTGAAATTTAAAATATAAATATATAAACCAAACTCTCTTCCTCCAAAAAATTGGATTCCGGAAGGAGTCCTTAAGCACCTCCAAAACTTTCCCAACTCTTAAACTACCCAACAACGATCCGGGACAGAAAAGAACCCATGTCCCGGCGACGCTGATGTGTGTTGAAAGGCCATGCCAAACAAGAATCATCTAATGTCTAAAATATGGCTCTAGTTTCTTTCTTCGAAGTTTTGCACTTATTTCTCCCACTTCACTTGCAGCTGACTTTCTCCGTCATCGATTAGAAGGGGGGTCGGCTTTGTTGAAGGAGGGAGCTTCTTCAAGCGGAAAACTGGCGTTCCATTTTTCACTAGTAAACCAACGCCCGATGAAGAATTGTACTTCTTGGCTGTGACGAAGTGGCGAGGTTGCACTTTTTTTTTTTTTTTTTTTTTCCTTCACTTTTATCGTGTGTCTGTTCTTTTGTTATTGCTGTGTCGGTATCTGGTATCAGGTGGAGCAGCCATCGCCAGATGCAGGGTAAAAGATATGGTTTTCTTGAAAGATACGGCTTTGGTTGCCTTTTTTTCATTTTCTAAAAGGTAGGGTATAACTGTCCGCGTTTTACTTGACATTAAGAGCTTTGGGACAACATTCAGTGTTGTGAGTAGAAGTAACTATCAACAGTGAACAACTAAAAATGTGTTAAAGTTTCGCAGTTATAAAAGATAGTTTTGTAAGTGGTACAACGTAACATCTTAACAATTAAAATCCATTGGTAAACGTAGTGCTTGGAGATGTCTTCATCTAACATCAAACAACCCGATTGGAACTTAGAACACATTTTCAGACAGAAAATTGCTCGGATTTTCGTGAATGTTTGTGACGTTGTAACACGTACATTCTTTTATGATACACTACATAAACGAATGTATCTGTTGACGAATGTGCATGGAACACATTTTCAAAATAGAAAATTGTTTGGATTTTCATTAACGTTTGTGACGTTTCATGAACGTTACGATACAGTATATAAGCAAATGTATACTTAAAATTTAGGAACATACCTAAAACGTGCCATTTTTCACTAGAACGCGTACATCTTAAAATCGAATTAATATTAAAGAATAGAAGAAGAACCTTGGAACACATTTTACTCCAGAAAAAAAAGAGATTGATTAAGACAGAGGGGGGGGGGCGAGTAATATTATAAAATGTGCTGTCCTCTAGAAGATATCGAAGTCAGAGTAAAAAATTAATGTTAGAGTGTTTTGTTATCAAAAATGTAGTGTTCAAATTTTGGGTCCTGTTCTTTGACATTACAAGTAGTCAGCCTTAGTTTTCTATTAAACCACTTCTCTATGTTGTGGGATGTGTAAACATGTTTGGTCTCTTTATCTTTAAATTAATCTAAAGTTTTTTATTGACTATAAATGGTATGAAACATCAAATAGTCTTGATTTTCTCATTTTATATTGATTTTCACTTGTGTTTTGGTTTTATTATTCATTAAACCAGGCCAAACACGGTATTTTAAAGAATTAATTTAATGAGGGTCGTTTAATTAGTCCTTAAATGTTAAGACACGTTGCTCGTAGCATCAAAAATGGTTCGTTTTTAGAAAGCATCATGAGTCACTAGACAGCTGTTTAATTCTCAATTTCTCGTATCCGTGATCATGATGTATTTCGCACCTCAAAAATCTTTCGTCATAACTCTTCCGGCCGATGAGACTATTTCGCCTTTTTTGCAGCAGATTTACCTGAAGCAACCAATTATTTTGATTGTTGATTGGTTTCCGGTATATAAAGAGGAATCCATTTATTCCCAACGGGGACAATTCAACGCAAAATAACATCGACAATTCCACACAGCAGCAATCAAATTTTGATTTGGCGGCAAATGACTACCAAATCAAAATTAACTTGTGAATCAATGTCACATTTGTTTTGTCTCCGCTGAACAGATGGCAGCACCTCAATGATAATAACAATTTGCCTTAATGTTGTCATCTGTCTTTAAATACAAGCACTTTATGAACCATCCACGTACTAATTCTTAAGACTTTGTTTATTATTTCAGTTATTGTCTCTTCTATTCATAGCACTTCTTTATGTAATAACGTTGATTTGCAAAAGTCACGGTTAGTTCTTAAATGAAAAGCTTCTAATATCAACTAATATCACTGAGAGCTCCTTGAGACTAATTGAAAGGAAATACATTCGATTATCCATTGTAATGCAAGCTAAATATCTTAATTTAACTTAGAAAAGCTCCAAATATTCGAGGCTTATACTGGAAAATGTGTGGTATTTCCATTTAACAGATTTACCGTCCATTAGATAGAATGTAAGGTATTACTAACCTTTCATTGAAAAATCATTCATTTCATAAATATGTTTTAATAATTTATCGATTTTTTCCATTTTACGTACGGAGAATCTGGTATCGAAGTTATTGAATTAAGAGATATGGTTCATAATTAATACTGCATCACAAAAATTCCTGCATAGCAATAATCAAAATGAAAAAAATAAATCAAGTATGCACTACAATTAAAATTGAATCACAGTAAAGTTGGTATGAAACATTAACATTTACTTCTCAGTCTCTAAGAAACATCAACAAAGTTTTGATTATGTGTATATCTAACCCTTTATACTCTTCAAACCCCCTAGACACTTTTTGCTTGGCAATATTTTAGCACCTCCCACACCTAATTTTCAATCACCCCCACTGAATTTCAACCCATTATTCTATCTTTCCGGTCTATAATAATAATGAATTTATATCTCTTCAACGATGACCAGTCGACGTGGCGACGGCTATATCTTATTTTGGCAGCAAATAATTATCAAATCGAAACAAACCAAGGAATCAGTGTCACATTTATTTTGAAGCCGTTAAACACATGATGACACACAACGATAATACTAATTTGCCGTAACATTCCAATCAGTCGTTCAAAACATAGACTTTTAAAGCCACTCTCATATACTACTATGCTCAAACCGTATCCAATCATTTTTCGTTCGAGCGGAAACAAATGAAACTTGGTAAGAGTGGTAGAGTGGTTTGGAGTACGTATATATGGGTTTCCGATACGCATGTAGAAATTATCAGTCACCGGCAAACTAACCCACTGATAATTGACAGTACCAGTTCAGTTGTCGACTTCGTCTTCTAACAGTGAGTGGTTCAAATTTACGAGGCTTATTGGGGGTGTTAAGGCCATTTTGATTTCGTGAACATAATGTAAATCCTATGGAATTTCTACTTTCCTTCGCAAAACTAGAGAACTTTATCTATTTGAATGTAATAAAAAACGGTAAGGAGGTATCACATCTGATTGTACAAAACATAATGGTGGATTCTTGGAAATTATATTTTTCTCTAACTTTTAAAAATATTTTTAAATCTATTTTAATCATTTATTTGTGAGTTTCCTTGTATAAAAATATTTTTATTAAAACATAATTTCAGAGTAGAAGGATCTCTACAACAGTTTCAAAATTTTACATGAAAAAATGCATTTTAAATGGCAAACGAAAAGGAATATAATCCTTCTTCACTATTACTTGAGCTATGTTCAACACATTTAGGCATTTAGGAAGTGTAAAAAACTTTTTGAAGAATTAAAATATTGAAACGGCTTTTGGTTTCATGCAATGAATTATGATATCTTATATAACGCAATTAAAAATGAAAACTGTCTGGAGTGGAGTTCTAGAGCTTCATTAGTATAGCTTCTTTCCTCACGTAAAAAAGGAATAACTATAATGAGGATTTGTAACACTCAAATGCAACTTGAAACTCTTAAAAAAATGTTAAACTATTACAAAAATAAGTTAAATAAATTTCCCCCATTACTCAGATACCCTGGGTCATTAACTAAGACCAACTAAGCCAACGTACTCCATTTATTTCGCAAGACAAAAGTGCAATAAAATTCACATTTGCTAACGATGCAGTAAGTTTTTTTTAAAACAAAAGCTAATTTCTGTGATATATATGAACCTTTTAAGCTGCCTTCATTTCACATTGAAAGAAAAGATATAGATTAATGTACTTTGTATTGATTAATGTACTTTGTATTCCGTTATATATTGTTACAATGTATCAAAAAGATATAAAAAGTTTGGTAATTTTCCCCTATAACTATACCACGCATTTCAACGCCAATTTGGCGAATTTTGGCTTGGTATTTTCCTCCATGCTAAGATTTCAATGTAATAACTTCCACTGAGCATTTAAGCTTCCATATACCCGCCATTTTGATTTTGAGGACGTAATGTTACTCCTATGGAATTTCTACTTTAATTCTCACATCTTTATTATTTGAATGCAATAAAGAGCATCTCAAATATCAAAACATAATAAACGCTTCTCTGGAATTACTTTTTTGCTCTGATTTTTAAGAATATTTTTTAAAGACCGGTTTGGTTTGGTTTTATTAACGTCGCACTAGAAGCAACACAAAGGCTATTGGTAACGAACCTCGTAATTTTGAACCTCTGTCGAGTTACGAGGACGACACCTGAGCTGGCACCCCTTCTTCTTACTTCCACACTACACCAATGGGAGGACTTTGGGTGCCAACTGATTTAACGTGTGATGCACGCGTGATGATTTAACGTGTGATGTTCCGGCTACTCAGTGGATCTGGTTCTGGTTCTTTCGAAACGAACACGCAATTCGACAAAAAATGCCGATCGCGAGGTGATTTTAAGGATTAGAAAATTCGGAAACGTATCACTAAAATAGGGGTAAATATATTTTTAAAAGTCTGAGGGGGAAAGTAATTTCGCAGGAGCCTTCATTAAATTTGTTCTTTCAGATGCCCTTTATTGCAATCAAATAGATCAAATAATAAAGATGTGAGAATTAAAGTTGAGATTCCTTAGGAATAACATTACGTTCACAAAATCAAAATGGTGGGTAGACGGAAACCTTAAACTTTTGTTCTATTCTTTCTGAAAAGAAAAAGAAGAGTACATTCAGAAAAAAGCAGTTCTGTTAGAGGCCTGTTACGTGAAAAATATTGGGGGGGGGGGGGGGAACGTACATTAGGTTTTTTTTTTTGTGGCTCGAAATAAAACTATATTTTATAAACTGTCAAATTCAACTGAATGACTTATTAGAAAATATAAATAAAAAGCTCAACAAACGGTCTGAAAACCAGCTTTTATTTTTTTCGTAGAAAATACGCAGCGAATTTTAGCGAGAATTTAAAATATTGTGCATGGTTTATTGTTCCAAACGATCTGAACTCAAAATTCTGTAAAAAAACGCGGTACTAGCTAGTGAAGAATTCGTCGCCAAAACAAACGCGAAAGAAAAAGGATTTATTTACCAACTGAGAGAAGAGTGCTAACAACTAGGTACAGAGCTAATGATATGTTAGGACAAGAAAATAATTTAAAACCACGAACAAAACTAAAGAAAATATTAAACGCTATACACACAACAGGCACAGTTTCTAAAATGACAGCTGACATAACAGAGAACATTTTTTTCTTTCGAATTTGTACGACGCCGTTTGAATTCTACTGCTAAAAAAGTCCAAATATGGGCATCTGATGCATATTCCAACATTTTGTTCTATTCCACAAGTCTTGAATAGTTTGTGCATTATCTCGATTGTAAGATAATTGAGAGATAATTATCCCGATTGTAAGAAATCCAACAATTACCAAAGCAAAAAGTTCGAGCCCAATTAGTGATGCATCGCTCCGAGAAAATATTCCAAGTCAAAAAAGGAGCCAAATGGAATAGTTATAATAAATATAAAATCTAAAATAAAAATTTTAAATTATATTTATAGAGGCTACAATTAAAACTGATCTTACTTAAAATCGGTAAATGAAACAGGTTTGACTACTTTTTTTTAAACCAACCAAATATTATATTTGTGTAAAAATAAAATTGATACTTTTTCGTTATATTCATTCAACGCACTTCAGCGCCAAATTGGCTCATATTGGCTTTCCTCCTTGTGTTACTAGATTTAATATAATTGTGTTTTCAATTTTTTGATCTATTTCTTCCGAAAAAGAAAAAAAAACAGAGGAATTTCAAGGAAGCAGTTTTATTTATTACATCTTAAATGACAAATATGGATGAAAGAACATTTTTTGGACATTAATCCAAAGCAATAATTTAAACTTCAAACGTTGGGCATAAATTTTAAAATTATACCTAACATTGCAGAGAGCTAAGTTTCCTTCGAATTCGTACGATGTAACATGAATTCTGTTAAATAGGAATCCAAATGTTGAAGATTAGTTCCTCTCTGGTGTTTATTCTGCCACTTTGTTCTACTCTAACAAGCATTCAATAGATTGAGTAAAGCATTAAGTTCCACTTGAACGAAATGGTAAAAATGAATACCGTGAAATATTCATATCCATCAGCTGTATAAGGATATCGTTATACCTTAATTTTAATAAGAATTAAATGAGATACCTGCAAAATATTTATTTTGAATATTAGCTGCCCTTATGCACATACAGATTTAAATTATAGCTATTCAAGTTGATTTATTTGGTTTGATGAAGTTGTAGATTGAAGCCGTTCACAGTATTAAGAGGATGGAACTAATCTTCTGAGTTCTGCAGTGACAACCTTCGAAAGGTCAAATAACGCGAGATTCTGGATGGGGTCTACATAAAAAAGTTTTGCAAATGGTACATAACAAGCAATACAAAAAAAACTTTAAGCCAATTCCTACCTAGGTCAACAAAGAATTTTTTTGATTTAGCTACTTTTTATTAAATGATTTCAATTAATATATATATATATATATATAACAGAATCATAATATTAAGTGGGAGAAGAAATTTTTTTCCAGCGATCTACACGCTTCGTTACTGACGTATTTATTCCTAAATTTATATCCTTTTAAATATCTTATGTAAGAGAAATTTTTTCCTCCAATATAAAACTAAAATTAATTATTTGAAAATCAAATAAAATTTTTATGCTTCGACGAGATTCGATCCGAAGACATAGAGACTCTACGCCGACGCATTTCCAACTTTGCCATTGCAAGACAAATGACATAATAGAAGCATTGGTTTGTTTCTTAATTCATCCGGTAAATTAAGTGGTTGGAATGCAGTTTAGGCCAACCACCCTTGGCGACAGGAATTATTTGGCGGTATTTTGCCAAATGTGGCTACCCTGGTCTGCTTCGTGGACTTAACGTTCAGCCAAAAAAAAAAATCGCCAATTTTTTCAATTTTCGAAATCGTGCCAAGTGGTTGGGTTAAACTGCATTTTCTCCAATTAAATTTAATTAATGAATTAATATTTGTAAAACTGTATTAACATCAAGTGTCATCCACTACAAGTCTTAAAAATGTATTTGAACTTGAGTGGATGAAAAAAAAGTATTTTATTGACGATTGAAAATTTGCACAAAATATGTATAGGGGGAGTATGAACTAATAGTAGGAATTTAAAAAAATCTACATTTATAGCTGTAATTTGCAACATTATGTACAGAAGGATAAATTAATACTAGAAATTTTTTTATCGAAATATATCGGTTATTTCTTAGTAATAAATAAATCTTATAACGAAACTCTCACATATATTAATTCTTGGCACCAAATGGCAAAAAAAAACGAATGTGTAATTCCCAACATACTTATGCTTCATTTCGAACGCCTTTATCTTCCTCGACAATGCTACATAACCATTTCGGCTTTAAACCATGTCAAATATCAAATTTTGATATTTATTGCAGGAAAATACCGTGCTGGTTGAACGAAAGAGTTAAAAATTGAGAGTTTAATGGATCTAGTTGATAATATGACTCTCGCCAAGAAAGGAACAAGCCAAACTGGCGATGAAAATTCGCCAAATCGAAAGATTCGCCAAGTGGTATGGTTAAAAAGGAAAAATACAAACAGATTAAGTTAATACATAGTTGCAATGTATCAAGTAATCAAATAAAAAGTAAAAATTTAAAGTACATTTGTGGAAAAAGTTTCTACATCCATCTTACTTCAAAAACGAAAATGAAGCAAAATCGCCTATTTTGGCGATCAACCAACTGCTTGATAATTGAAAAGATATAAACTAATGGTGTGAACTTTTTAAGGACAAGTATTCTGGAAGAATAATTGCAAAAATATTATAATTTATTGCGATACGCTTCTCCGCGAATAGAAATTTTTTATGAGATATTTGTAAGGAAAAGTTTATTTTCACTCTATTTGAAAACGCATATAATATGCATTTCATACTAAAGAAAACTCCATTTTCCAAGACAAACAATTATTAATACATTTTATAAGTCTAATTTAAAATATATTAAAAACTATTTTTTGAGTTTATATACTTAAATGTTCGACTATTTCTAAAAAGTTTTTAATATTTCTGATCATTTTTTTTCTTAATTGCTTAGAAGTTTTCTCATAGTCATGTATATGGGTTTATCTGTACTAGTGTTATTCATAACGTTACAGAATTTTTCTTCAGACATCCAAAAAACAATAAAAATCTGTATCAAAATTTGTGGATTTTTTTAGAAAAATGATTATTCATCCAAATCCTAATTGCGCTCGTACGATTATGAAGCATATTACGTAAACCTGAAAAAAATTAAAATTTAATATCGATTTACAAAAAAACCCATCGATCTTTATAAATGTGATTAAGTGAGGCTGCTAAAAACAATTTAAAGTTTGCAAGGTGAATGTAATGATTTGTCACTTTGTGAAATGAATTTAAATAACTCTCTAAATAAAGTGTGACGTTAGACAGTGCGAAATTTTTTCTCTTCACCAACCTCGTGGA
>BMAW01039950.1:372708-410882 GCA_019974015.1 Nephila pilipes
GTTCCAAACTTGATTGCAGATAATATGAGGGATATTAAATAAAAAGAGTATTGTCACAATTGAAATAAATAAAGAAGCATAATCATCTGTTTACTCTTTTCATTTGATCGTGATTATTTCGTAGTGAGATTTTAGCTTCGTGAAGATGCAATAAACGTTGACTTCTAAAACAACTAACAGGGATGTGCCACAAAAATGATGATAGAATTATGAAATATTATAAATATAGTTATATATAGAAAGGCAGTACAACTAAAATAAAGGAATAAATCTTTCTTTGGTGCTTTTGTCCTTTAAAAACTACTGTGTACCTTTAAATAATAATCAAAGACATATATTGCAAAGATCTTTTCTCGATTACCTTAATAAAGTAACGTAGAAATCCCTATTAAGGCTAAAGAATTAAGCATACACTTCTTGTTTCAAATAGCAAGTAAAATCTCCCAACCCAGCATAATTCTGTCATTATTTATAACACATTGTTCAGATGTTTATTCCTTAGAAGATGTATTAAATAAGTATCTTTTATAAGCTGCTATAAATATCATTTTAAGACCCAATAGATAATAAAGCGATAAAAATAAAGATCGCGTAAGTCATCAATAATAAAATGACCTGAAACTGTCAATTATTTATAGAGTAAGATAAATAGGACGTTGGCACAAAGAACCACGTCAAGAAAACCTTGTTAATAACTTATGTTTTTGGTACTGTGAACTATTTTCGAAAATTCGTTTGCTTAATTAATTAAGTATTATGGTGGAATGTTCATAATTTCTCGATAATCTAAAAAATATAAAGATACTCAAATTCAATAGTTAGAGCGATTAAATTTATATTGATTGTTTGAAATTATGGGATCCAGAACAATAAAGACTATTTTTCCTGATTAAATGTATTTAGATAGGGCGATGATGAGGTAAACTGCGATTTTACAAAGTAATATCTTTAAAAAGAGCCTTTAATTCGATTTTTGAGTCCTGCAGAATTTTATTTAATTTATTTATTAAATGTATAAAATAATGCATATTGTCTAGTGGGGCTTATATGAAACGTGTTAGGTTTGGAAAATAATGAAAATAAATGTTTGACATTTATTGTATGGATCAAAGTAAACTTTTTTTGTTAAGAGGGAATTCATAAAAATTTTACACTTGCGAATTATGTAAAAACTCAATATTTACAAAGGCAACTCTACGCATAAAGCAACAAAAAAGCTATTCTTTCTTTTTAATTTGGAAGCGATATTTTTACATATTTATATGCACATGCTTATATTTACAATAAAGTGAATTTTTTTTAAATAAATATATTATAGAACAGTTTTCAGTATAGATTAATACATAGATTTATTTTTATTTCCATTTTACGGCTAGAATAATTATATTAAGCATAAATGTATTTATTTTAATAATTTATCGTTTGGTTTTTTAATTTTAATATCTGAAAAAAATAATATTGCCAACTTTAATGTTTTATCGTCTGCTTTTCATTTCTAATATTTTATCTAATAATTGAATTTTTGACATAATCTCGCTTGCTTTATTTTTTTATATTCAAACATTGGTATTATTTTTGTTCCGTAGAAGCTTTGTATTTTTATTGTAAAGTGGAAAAGATGGTGAAATAAACAATAAAAGTGAGTTTTTGGGTAAATCGCATCTCATGTTAGAATGAGTAAATGATCATTCAGGAAAATTATTTTTACGGGTAAATGCATCACTAGATTACATAATTTTTTACTATTCAACAGACTGTTTAAATTATGCATTATTAAGATGAATGCAATTGTTTTTCCAACATAACATTTTAACAAACTAAATAATTAACTATACTGTTAATAATATTCTATAATGATTTTTTTCTTCTATACTTTATCATAGAAAATATCTTTTCCCATTAGCAACTTCTCCCAAATATAGGTAAAAAATTTTGATCAAATAATTTAATTGCCTTCATTTATCTTTTGAAAAATATTAGTAGAATCCGATTGGGTCCATTTCTTTAAACAGAATTTGTAGGTATCATTTTGTAGTTCAATCAATTCCAAGTGAAGTTCTAAGGAGAGATTATCCATTGCACAGCCAAATGGGTTCTCAATTATGGAAAGTGTTGAGTACTTTCATTCATTAAAATCTAAAAAAAAACCACTGTAACTCGTTTATATATCCCAAGTTTGCATCATGTACTATGCTTTTATTTTTATTTTCATGTAAATAACTCTAAACTGTAGCTGGTTCAAAATCTGAAGGTTGGTCATAGTTTGCCGACTCCTGATCTCGATTATAAATATAGAATTTAGGCACAATGTAATTCTCATCCCTAGATCGCGACTGCAATTTTCGAAGTCCTTCGCCAATAGCCCCTCGTGAATATAAAGTTTTAATTCATTTCTAGTTATTAAAATTAATTATATTTGATGGTTTAGTTTCATTAACGTCGCACTAAGAGCAACACGAGGGCTATTGGTGACAGACCTCGTAATTTTGAACGTCGGTCAAGTGACGAGGACGACACCTGAGCTGCCCCCCTCTCCGAACTTCTACACCACGCCATAGGAGGACTTATGGCTCCGGCAGATTTAACGTGCATTAGCTTCGGTTGCACTGCGGGTCTTTAGTGGCATCAAGTTTAGTTTAGTTTTTATTAACGTCGCACTAGAAGCAACACGAGGGCTATTGGCGACGGACCTCGTAATTTTGAACCACGGTCAAGTGACGAGGACGACACCTGAGCTGGCACCCCCCTCTCCTAACATCCACACCACGCCAACGGGAGGACTTTGGGCCCCAAACAGATTTAACGTGCATCAGCCCGGGCTACACGGTGGGTCTTTGGCGGCCAAGGATCGGACTCGCGACCTTGACCACCAGGCTACCGCGGCCCTTAGTGACATCAAGACTGAACATACAACTCAACTAAAAATCCTATTTGAAGGCTAAATAAGAAGAAAATGCAAAATGGTCTATGAGAATTGTATTTGATGCCCTGATCATTTTATCATGCTCAAAGTTTAACCTTCCTGATCATGTAATGTTGATTTGAACATATACTACCTCAAAGGATTCGGAGCCCTGACCATTGAGAACTCAGAGTTCAAACCACGACATTAAAAGTGAGAGAAGATTAATTTATTAACGTCACACTAGAAGGAACGCGAGGGCTATTGACGACGGACCTCGCAATTTTGATCCTCGGACAAGAAATCAGGACGATACCTGAGCTGGCATTTACATCTCCAAACTACACCAAGAAACGTCCTGGAGCTTCCACTAATTGAAAGTGCAAACAGCCCCGCAGCACAGTGGGTCTTAAGTGGTATCAGGACTCGAACTCATGACTTGACGGAAGCAACGAAGACCACGAACTCGTGACTCCCCTAGTATCGCTGTTATTAATCTGATTAACTGAAATTCTATAAATAATCCGTGAAGAAATGAGCCCACAGTTCATAAAATCAATTATTTTTTTCTATTCTCAAAATAATCCAAAAATCACTTATCATTACGAATGGGAAGAGGAAACTATAACGTATTCTATACCAAAAATTAACTGAAAATTCTACTTATTTCAATTACTCAAGTGTGTAATCGGAATCCAAAACAAGACTTATACAATGGATTTAGTTCAGTTTTTATTAACATCGCACTAGATGTAACACGAGGGCTATTGGCGATGGACCTCGTAATTTTGAACCTCGGTCAAATGACGAGGATGACACCTGAGTTAGTACCCCCTCTCCTAACTTCTACACGACGCCAAAAGGAAGACTTTGGGCCCCGAACAGATTTAACGTGCATCAGTTCTGGCTACACAGTGGGTCTATTGCGGCCAAGGATCGAACCCGTGACTGAACGAAAACCGCCGATCACGAATCTGAAACCATGACCACTAAGCTACCGTGGCCATACTTATACAATGAGATCAAGTCCAGTAAAGAGATTTGATAATCATTTAATACTCAGGAATCAATGTCATATACACAATATCCTCGCTAACTTTCAAGCTTCCTAGCATTTAAACCCTTTGAGAGGCCCAATGTTATTATTATATATTTTTAAAAAGATATACAGGCAAAGGAGGTATATTGATCATGCAGATAAAAAATACAATTAAAAAAATTAGCAGTCACTGGTTCGGAGAAGGGAGTGTTTGCACAGTTTAAACACGAACGGGCATGGTTTGCACGCTGCAAATGCGACACGGAGCAAACGGCGCCCCTGAAAGGGGTTAATACACGCTCATTTTCGCTATCTAATCTATATAATCCCCCTTTTCTATTCACTACACGTCTATATATGTAACAAAGCTAATTTACATAAATTAAGGCTTATTCACACGTCGAGGTTAAGAAAATCAAATCACATCACAGAATACCATGAAAGTTATTTGAAGAGAAAAACGTGCAAGCTCCCGCTACTCGATTGCTGATTACCATCACCAATCGACTACCTAGGGCCGCGGTAGCCTAGTAGTCAAGGTCGTGGACTAGCGGCCGGCGGTTTTCGTTCAGTCGCGGGTTCGATCCTTGGCCGCCAAAGACCCGCCATTACACTAAAAGGAACATTAGTGCTATTGGGACGAATCTCTTAATTTTGAGCCTCGGTCAAGTGAGACGAACGACACCTGAATTAGCACCACCCTCTCCTAAATTCTACACCACGTCCAAGGGAGGACTTTGGGCCTTGACAGATTTAACGTGCATCCGCTCCGGCTACTCTGCGGGTCTTCAGTGACATCAAGGCTTCAATAGTTATCTAAGTGTTTTGATAACATAATTAGGTATTAAAATTTTAATAAAACAGTTTTAGAAAATTGCTTCGATCACGATAAAACAAAACAAAAAAAAAAGCATACACAATTTTATTTCGACGTTAATAAATATTAATTTTGAAATATTCCTCTCATGGATAGCTAACTAGCTGTACATGAATTAAGTATTCATCAGTATTCAATTCCACCGTTTAAAAAAACGAACTCATTACACGAGCGCTCTGTAAAGTTCTTTTATTCTCGTAAGCAATTCATTACACTCAAACACAACACCGAAAAAACACCCAAGCTGCTACAAGAGAACCAATTAAATATCTATCACTGCACTCGAAGACACTGCAAACCATTAACTACAACTTCAACCAACACATTCTCATTTACCCGACTAGACGAAAGTGTAACAAAATGCACATCTGCTAATGACCTTGCGAGTCAAAAAGCGTATTTCTTTTTTAACTAACGACTCCAGACTTTTCGTGCTATATTTACTTCGCTATCGGCGCTAAAAGTAGAAAGCCCCCCCCCCCCTATCCCATCGCAGTATCGACTGAAATATTGTCGATAAAGAGACTCGTTACAAGAAAGCCCAGCAAATGAGCCCAGTGCCCTTTCCTTGCATCTAAATAAGCAGAACGAGTCCGGTGATCCGTTTTTAATTAGCTCCGAGTCGCATACGGACCGGCTCCAATTACCTAATTGAAAAGAACCTTGTTAAATGATCGGTTGTATCAGCACTCTACTTGGAAGATGCTCTCCGCCAGTAATAAATGGTCGATAGGAATAGTTTTCTCATCTAGTTTTAGCTCTTTCTCCACAATAAGGATTTAGTGATTAAGGATAATACCACGTCGCGATATTTTACAATATGGAGAATAATAAGGATAAAAGGAAGGATATTCTGTTATTGAATCAGAGGAGATTAAGTTTCTGTTTCGAAACTGCGTTATTAATGAAAGTGCTTTGTTTTTGTCGGTGTATATTAAGAGACGGTTTCGAGTTAATACTTTTGAAGAAATATCTGAGACGCTTATTTCTGCATATTCGTGACAAGATTTAATTTTATACGCCAGCGTTAGTAATTTGAAATTATGGGAGAAAAGGGAGTTTTAAAAAGGAGAGATATTTACTTGGAGTTAATTTAATAGGAGAAGGATTACATTTTAAAATCTTTGACTATAGATATGTAAAGTATAATTAGCTATATATATTTAAATCAACTAGATGCAGAAAGCTATAAAACTTTTAGCCTCGAATCCATAAAGGCTTCTTTAGACGAATTAATGATGCTTTCTTCTGAATTTTAACTACACTGTTTAGGTAACAGAGATAATAGACTTATTAATAAGATGAATGAGTTGTTTTGAGAAATATTTTTAAAAGAGGATTTATCTAAATTTGTATGAAATAAACAGAACCGTGAAATAAAGTATGGTAATCTATACCTAGAAAGAGATCTAATGAAGATATAAGGATATGAAATTTATCCTTATTCTTAAAGATATGAAATTTATCCTTATTTCAAACCGTTATATCGAGAATCCAGTTTGAAATTTTGTTACTTAATTTTATAAGTATTGTTAGATTCTCCTTTTCCAGCAAGCACATGTTGTGCTTACAATCGATTGAAAATCGCACTTAAGACGGAAATAGAGGCCTGTCACCAATTCAGAGGGATTAGAACTATCAAACCGATCTCCCAGGACATAATCATCACCATAGCGACAAGAGAACTTCAAAACAGAGTTAAACAAAATTAATTAAAGTTACGTTGGTTATTTAGATTAAAAAATTTTAATTTCATAAAGATAAATAACTACAAAATCACACGTTTAGTATACAGATAAGCTAAGAAATCCACAATGGTCTTAACATAACTCAAAGGTGTGATTCACAACAAAACTTCCCTTGCTGGATAAACAAGAGTAAGTAAACGCATAAAAATAATACAATATCCTGAATTAATAAAAATACTACAGATTTACAGATTTTTGTAAAACGGAAAATTTGAAAAAAAACAAGGCTTTGTTTGATTGATTGTTTATTAACATTTCACTTAGAAGCAATAAGAGGGATCTTGGCAACGGAACTCATAATTTTGAACCTCTGTCTAGTAA
Organism: Nephila pilipes; assembly: GCA_019974015.1. NCBI lineage: Eukaryota > Metazoa > Arthropoda > Arachnida > Araneae > Nephilidae > Nephila > Nephila pilipes. The sequence goes on from BMAW01039950.1 coordinate 379,596, forward strand.
AAAGGACGACACCTGAACTGGCACCTCCCTCTACAAACCTTCACACCAAAGGGAAGACTTGCGACCACGAACAGATTCAACATTTCAACGTGCATCAGCCCGGATACACAATGGGTTTTTAATAGCATCAGGACTCGAACTTATGATTCGATAAAAGGACCGCCAGCGGCGAGTCTGTCATCATGACCACACTAGGCTACTGTGATCACACAATTGACAAGGCAACAGCTGACCAAATTAATAGTTCGAGATAAAAACCAACGTTTTAAAAACAATCTTTTAACATGGTGGCAAATTTTATTTTAAAAAAAATTTGGTGGTATTTTCCCAAATGTGGCTACCCTGGTCAGCTTCCGAACTTAACTTCAGACAAAAAAAAATTACCGAGTTTGGCAATTTTTAAAATGGCGCCAAGAGGTTGGGCTAAACATCATTATTTAAAAAAATATATTAAAATATTAGTTAAAACTACTCGCAAATGTCTAAATATTACCTTGTTAGACGAGTAAGAACGATTCCCAAAGTTTCAGGGCTCTAGCTTGATGGGAAGTTGGTTAAATTATCGATCTGAAATTTAATGACACACTAACACACACACCAAGTGAAATACATAAAAGCGTTGTAAAAATGATGACCAGAATACTGAAATACTTATACAAATAAGGAAAAGAAAAAGTAAGTTTTGAATGACAAATACAGTGAGTCAAATAAACAAAAAAAAAAAAAAAAAGGAAGAAAGAAACCACGGAAAAGGTGACAATGAACTCTTAAATACAAATATACACTATTTATAATACTTTCACTATATACAAACATACAGAGAGCAAAGCTCTTTAAAATAGGAAGGAGCAAAAGAATATGAATCAGTGGCAAAGAAAATATACAAATAAGCATTATATAAAGTTCTGAAACATATAAAATGGTCTGTTTATTTTAACAAAATAAACATAAAAAGAGAGGAAATAAAGCTATCAAAAAATATTTATTTTGACCTAAAATAAATATAAGTTACATTCGGTCCGATAGACCCATACAGATAATAATTTTTTTCTACATGAGAGGAAAGTTAATACAATATTTGATGCTATTATAGAAATTCTACTCGAAACGGTCCGACATGTAGTGAATAAATATGTCATCAAGTTATAACAAGACTAAAAATTCTGAATAGTTTCAATAATTGGTTTCTTAACAATAGCTCCTCTTTCATAACTAGAGCATTATATTCTTATTGTATAAGAATCAAGACTTTAATTTGAAAGTAAAATATAGCACGAATTAGAATGATTTTAAGTACGCTTTTCAAAAATAATGAGTTATATTGAAGGGAAAAAAAATTAAATGCCAATAAAGCACAAAGTATGTCTCAAGCTAAGGGCGTAGCAAGAAATTTTTCTTAGGGAGGGGGTTTTCTCATTTCAACTCATATCTTAAAGGTAATTTCCTCCTCCTTCTAACATGGGATTTCGAATATTGATTTTTTCTGAGAAAACATTCAACATTAAAAACTTTCAGTTTTAAAATTTCAGTACACAGCAAACTGTATTGGAAGTTTTACCCCAATAATACGTCCCTTTAGCTTAGCCATCTCTGTTGTCTTAAGCTATGGCCATCTTAAGAAGTTAATACCAACAAATAATATAAAAAAAAAATTAAGTCAATTCCTCCTTAGGTCAACACAAAAAATTTATTTCAGTTACTTTTCATTAAATAATTACAATTAATATAATTATGTATATACATATGACAGAATCACAATATTAAGTGGCAAAATAAAATCATCCGGAAAATTAAATGGTTGGAATGCAGTTTAGCCCAACCACCCTTGGCGACAGGAATTATTTGGCGATATTTTGCCAAATGTGGCTACCCTGGTCCGCTTCGCAGACTTAACGTTCAGCCAAAAAAAAAATCGCCAAGTATAACAATTTTTGAAATCGCGCCAAGTGGTTGGGCTAAACTGTCTTTTCACCAATTAAATTCAATTAATATTTGAAACAACTGTATCAATATCGAGTGTCATCCACTACAAGTCCTAGTAAATGTATTTGAACTTGAATGGATGAATAAAAAGTATATTATTAACGATTGAAATTTTGAAACAAGATATAATATATATATATATATATATATATATATATAGGGAGAGTGAGAACTAATAGTAGGAATTAAATAAAAATTAGAAACGCTTTAACTAAATTTTCATGAACAATTTATCGTAAAAAATCTTCAATCCATTATATTATTAAGTGAGCTAATCTTAAAAGAACAAGGGGATATGAAATGTTTTTAACTATTACTAAGAAACGAGTTATCTGAATAAAATTTACTCTGCATATTTATTTGTCCGTATGTACTTAAAGTTCTAAGTTACAGTCAATAAAATGTTGATTTATTTTGTTTTAGGAAGCCGTAGATTGAATCAACCCCAAGTATTGACAAGATACAGTTCAAACTGTTGAGTTCTACAATTATGGGGCGTTCCAAAAATCAAGATAAGCCAAGATTAATGCATAATCCTGAATGGTGACTAAATAGAGAAGTCTTTAAAATAATGAAAATATTTTTATCTTGATTATTTTTAGTTATAATTAAACAATACGATTCTCCGGAAAAATAATTAAAAAACTTTACATTACTGCGGTTAATTAAAAAATATTTTGGTTTGGATTGGTTTTATTAACATCGAACTAGAAGCAACACGAAGACTGTTGGCGACGTAACACGTAATTTTGAACCTTGGTCAAGTAACGGGACTTAAGCTGGAAGCCCTTCTCCTCACTTCCATACCATGCCCACGGGAGGACTTTGGGCTCTGATAAATTTAGTGTGCATCAGCCCCAGCTACGTGTATTGAAAACTGTAATTTACAACATTATGTGCTTACAAATTAATTAATACGCTGAAAATGTTTTTTCCATACATCTTGGTTACTTTAAATAAAACTTTAAGATATCCCCTTGCATTGCGTTCTTAAAAAGTTAATATAGGAAGTTTGAAAAATTTATCTTAAATGTATACGAATCTTTTTTTGTATGAAATTATCGATTTCATATATCACAATATGAATCAATTGCTTAAATTGCAACTCAAATAATATAGAATAATGAAAACGTTTTAGTACAACTCCCAACAAATGTCCCCGTTCAAAGACAATGCTCAAAAACTCAACTCAAAGAGTTGTTAACCTAACTAAACCATCAGTAAAATCTCTAACAATCCTTTCAAATCAATGCAGACAACAGATTTTGACTACCTGCAATTCCAAAATCAACAAATTCCTCCCTATTATCATGCTCCACAGAACACAAATCAATACCTTCCTCCAGAGTTTGACAGACATAGCAGAACAGACCGCTAGCAACCCAAAGTCCAATACACTTAAAGTGTCACGTATTAGTTCTGGGATAGGGTCTAGTTTCTGCAGATAACTCATAGATTTGGTAATTCCCGTTCAAACAGAGGCTGGCCACCAAGAGCGTGGTATCACGGATTGCGCGGTTGCCATGGCAACGGATTCATCTTTTCGTCTCCGAATCCATGTATTATTTTTCCCAGGATGCGGAACTCTTTTCTTGCGCTTTTAACTTTATGAAAGTACGTGCTTTGGATGGGGAGTAGGTAAAGCGTTCGAAGAGAGCAAAAAAAGGAAAATATTGGAGTAGTCTCTCTTTTCTGTTTTGTACGGGATCAAAATGAAATCGAAGTAATTTGGTACAAATCATTAGATTTTGAAAATAAATGGATGTGATAGTTCTTAAAACTAGATATTTATTATATATTATTTTTGTTTGAGACCTTTCTTGCTTGAGCAGGAAAAAAAAATAAAAAAGGCTGCACGGATCTACTATTCAATTTTTAATTCAGATAGAAATGGATGCATAAAACGCATCTTTTTAAAAGTCGAATATATCATCAAAGTTTAGGGTGTATATTGAAACATTCGGAAAAACAAATTATGTAAAACGTGCTCTGTAATTCTAAATAATTAAAAAGAAGTGTAAGCGAAACTTATGGTTTATGATCACAAATTTCGCTCGCACATGCTTGGCGCAACATAGTCAAAATGCGTTGCGCCAAGCATATGTATTTGTGATCTAGACATTTAAAAACAAAATAAAAATAGGTTGACAAGAAGAATAATACAGGAAGATAGTTGTGGTATCTCTCGGGGTGATCATTAAAAAGAAACAGTGTTATACACTGCCTCGGAAATAATAAGTATGTGTTCATAACAGTACGCTTAATACGCAACAAATATTTGATTTACTTAAAGAAACATTAGCGGTCACAGACAAGGTGATATTAAAGTAGCTTCCTTACGTGAGAGCAGTATAAAACAAGCTCAGCTAAGGTTATATCAAATATTTAGTTCTTTTAATTTTGAAATTTGACACAAAAATAACGGTATTTCCCTATCATAGCAGCGCCCGATAGTGGATCGCCAAAGGGCTGAGAAATATTGACAAGATAAGGTATATTGCAAGGTAGGTTTCTACAATCTGGCAACAACCTTGGCGTAGTCGTAATTTGATGGGTGCCGCTATGACAGGGCAGAACCAAAAAGACATATTCAAAGTACCGATATGCAATATATTCCGATCCCAACCGCAAATTTATCAAAACTACAATTTAAAGGAATTTTTTACTGTAATAAATTATAAAAATATTTAAAGTATGATGTCACAAAACAGAGAGAAGGTAATAATAAATAACATTTAACATACAAACACTAAATCAGTTGTCCATTAATATTGAAAAGATTTTATTCCTATTCAATTAAGTCGTATTCAGCTTATTTTTGCTGCTTTTCAATCTTACTTGGTTATAAGAGGTACGATTAGTACGATAATATATAATAATAATAGGTAATTCGGTGCTTCTTTAATTATTGAAATGAAAATATACTATTTACTTATGCTGGGGTAGCTATTTCGGCTAACCTGTTTTAACCACAGACGATTAATTATAGTAATTCATTCCAATTTCTAACTTACTAGTATCGTCCGAATACACACTATTAACGATCTCCTATTCCTTATAACAGGAATCGGCAAAGTGGTCTATATAGACCCCGGGATCGATATAGTATAACTAGGGGTCAATCTAGTATAATTAGGGGTCAATCTGATCTAGGAGATCAATTAGAAGTCAATGAATGAATAATTATACTATTCAATCGTAACTTTATGGACAGTAACACAGTGTGCGCTATTTTCTCTTGGAATCCCATTTGTATTTACAATATAATATGTAAAGATTTCATAATAGATTATAGCTTATTTAATTTCTCATTCCTGCCTATTTATAAAAATAATTATTAATCATTTTTTTACCGTTTAAAGTATCTTTTTTTCGAGAGGGACTCTCATTCTCAGACTTGTGAGAAATGATTCTTGCTCCATTTTGTTACAAGACGGTCCAAATTAGAGTACAACCTCTTAAACCATGACTGTTTGATAAATGATGAACAAGCAAACAAGTTATTATTACACACCGAAATATGATAGTTGTCAAGAAGTGCATGTTTACAAAAGACTTGTTGAATTGTTTAAACAGTTACAGAATTTAATCCAGCCTTAAGTGACGAATTGTAAAAAAAATAAAAACAATATTTGGCCGATGTATTTGCAATGATAATCAAACACGGCACCAAGGAAAAGATATTACATTAATACAAGACAGAACAATTATTTTAAGCTTTCAAGATAAATTAAACTTGTTTAAGTTTTCATTGTAACGTGAAAATTTTCAGTACCTTTGAAATTTGCGACAACTGGATATAACAACAGTAGAATTGGAAATACATGCAAATCATCCCCAAAAATTAAGAAATGATTTTAAATTAAGCTTTGGAGATATTAAGAATATAGATATACCAGAATGGACTATTGCGCCACTTTCTGCTCTAGTTGAAACTAACGACAGTCATTTGCAAGATGAAGTCATTGAATTATTGGTTGATCTTGAAGCAAAGATGTTTTTAGTAACTTAACGGAGAGTAAATTTTGTACGAATATAAATATTACGCCAAAATATCAAAAACTTATAATACGGCATTTCCCTTTTTAATTGCATTCTCAAGCTCATGTATGATTGAATCTGGCTTCAATCATATTAATTCTATTTTAAAAAAGAGAAATAATTTGAATATGAAACTCCGAGGTGAAGTAAGACTGAAATTAACAATTTTTGAACTAAATATTGCTAATCTAGCCTAGAGACATCAATCATATCCTTCTAATTGATTTATGTAAAAATTTGTTATTCTCAAATTCAAAAGACAAAAAAACCCTCATTTGTATCTTAAATGATTTAGTTTATTTAAGATACAGGTAATTTTTTTCTTTTGTTATTTTAATAGAGGGGGTCGATAAGAGAATTTTAAAATTTTGGGGGATCGATGATCAAAAAGGTTTTTGCATCACCTGCTTTATACATATGTTTCGCTTACATATATCACTATCATCAATTGAATTCATTATACTTTTTTTTTATCTACATTTAATATACGATTAAGACGTTTCATATGATCAAAAAGGAATGGGAAATTTCCGTATGAAAAATCGTAAGGTACCCCCAGATGTTAGTTAATAAAAGGTTGGTGAATAAGCCACCTAAATGGAGTATGTAGAGTCATCCGTAAAAATGGAAGTATTGATATAAAAATATAAAATCTGCTTCTTCTTCCAAACAACACTTACAAGTGAAATTAGTATTGTTGTAGCAGTTTTTCATTTTAAAATCTGGCGATGCTTTGTAATTATCCTGTATAATAACAATAGGTACTTTTTCATTTGTCGACGCAAATCTCGCCAAGCAGATTTTATTGGCGACAACACACAGTAAATACATATTCCATTTGGGGTTGGGTGTATCATTTTTGGCGACTTTACCTCTGGCGCCGGCGAAATTGAAAAGTACCTAACAATAAAAGTGAAGAGTAAAATAATTCGTTCAGAGACTTCGCTGTCGGTCTCTTGAAATAAATTCAACTAAGAACGGATCTAGCACAGGGCAGCTATTATCCACAGAAACCTATAGACCACCACTTGAACAGAGCCAGCCAATAAGCTCTAGTTTGCTTTCATGTGTATTAATTTTTCTCAAAATTTTTTTAATCCTAGAATAACCTAGATGCTAAAATACTTCAAAATTTTCAATTTTAAGGTTAAAAGGTAGAGATCATTTCGTTTGTGGCGACCCTACAACAACGTTAGATTTTAAAAGGCCTTACTTAACCAGCCAGAAGAGATGTCTTTTCAGCCTGGTTGGTAAGAACATGCAAAAAAGCGACCGGTTAATTTTCCTTCGCACCCACTGGACTAGGGTTCGAAACAACCATGTCGCATCAAGGTCACCAAACACATCAACTCTCTCCCCTTCCTCGGGATTGGAAAAAAAAACCACCAGCCCGCCGAACACTGAATCTGTATATGTATTATTAATGAGAAGTTGATAAAGAGAACGTTATAAAATTGAATTCTAAATTTGAAAACAAACGAGCCACGGTGGTATTTAAGAATTCTGATACAATTTCCTAAAACTCTGCACTGTCCATAGGATTGAAGTTTTACACAGCATTCCAAGCTATTTCCAGTACAACGAATGTAATGTTTTTCTAATAACCACTCTCAATTTTTAGGCCTGCCACCATAATTTTATGAATATTCAGAGAAGTTTGAATCATACATTTCAAAAATTTTAAATTTATCAAATTTAATTTTTGAAACTATAATTTTGTTCATAGCATAGAATGATGTTTGGAATACAGCTTAGCCTAAACACTTTTTGGGGAAACACTTACTGGCGATAAATCGCCATTTATGTCAACCCTTATTTTTCTTGTTGTATGGCCTTTATACACTCTAACTTTAAAATTAGTGTTCGACATTTTTTTCATCATTTTAGAGGCTGTTGCGCTTGCACAGAAACCTTACCACTTCTTTTTGCAATTCAAAGGATTTCCTTTCCCCATGTATCTCATAGATGTTTTGAAAATTATTCGGGTTAGTTAAAATCTATGAGATACTGATTCGTTTTTAGATATCAAGCTTTCTCTAACTCTGTAGTGGATTTTACGTAAGCTGTACCTAAAGGTAAACATACGACTATCAAATGTAAATACACACAGCTGCTTATCTCTCATTAATTATCCATACATAATTACTTGAGTTTATACACGTGATTTTGTTTACGTAAACAGATACATAAATATGCAAATACCTCAATTTTAAGACATCGTGTGATATATTCAATTTTTTAAAAACAAACGATTTAATCTTAATATGATACTTTTTTTAAAATATTATCTGTTTAGCTTTTAAAAGCAAACGATTTAAACTTAAAGTGATACTTTTTTCAATATTCTTTATCAAGATATATATTTTTTAAATTTTTGAAGTTGTTACAAAGAAATAAAATTATGCTATTGGCAACACCAGATCATATTTTTGTTTTTTAGAAAATTTACTGGCGACGAAGATAAAAAATAGAATAGAGTTTGGTTCCTAGAGGTGAGAACGAACGTTGATAAATTGTGCTTGTGGAAATTGTGTGTATAATTTATGTTTGAAAAGATGCGTGTAAATAAATGTGATATCCTGAAAACAAGTCAACTTTATGAATAGTCTGCAATGCAGTACAATCGTTACTGTTCCTTTTAATTTTAAAAAGACGATTGCCTAAACAGGGCATGAGATGCGCTGATATGTAAAGCCTTAAGAATATCAGTTCTAATAATGCATAAAAAGAAGTACAATCTAATTTGGGATAAAAAAAACAATCATATGGTAAAGGAAAGAGAGAGGGAGAGAAATCTAACGTCTATCCGATTTTTTTGTAAATTTTAAAACCAAACATATTTTTCTGTAATATCTAAAAAGCAAGCATTTTAAAAAGAAAAACAATTCGTAAAACATGACTGAAACGAAATAAAATATTTGAAGAAAATTTTCCATTAAATTATCGTACTGCACGTATTCAAATTTTAAACAAGCTATCTGAATAAAAAATTAAAAAAAAATAATTCCACGTCCTATTTAAATTAGAGTTACAATAAAATGATGCTTACAAAGTCTTAAAATAAAAAGTAGTAACTATTCCATGTACTTCAGAAATTTTTTAAAAACCTCAGAGACTCGAGAGGAAATGTTTAAAGAAATAAAAAAAAAAAAAAAACTTTTACATCTTTTTGTAGTATTTATTTCTTCCACAACATACGCGCAACCGCTCCTCTTTTGAAAATAATTTTTAAATGCCTTATTCTGTATGTTTTCTTCTTACATGCTGAAACTGTTTCTTGTATGTTGCTATGGATTCTCCAAAAATTTCACATACAAAGTACTATATGTATGTTATTGGATTTTTCATTGTTAGGGAACAAAATAAAAACAAGAGTTTAAAGTATATACGTAGCTTTTTCTTTTTTTCAGTTAGAACACTGAAAATGGCATTCATGTACGTCATCATGACGATGAAATAGATCTTTGATACCTGATATACATCTCATCTTCGTGAAAAACATCAAGAGATACCAGAGGTGTTAGATTTAAATCGACTGCTGAAAACGTACACAATATTCAACTAGACGAATATTCCTTGAAATTAAAATTTAATCCTTCCATGTTTTTACACATACTTTATAAAAGAATGAGTTTTCTACGATATGTAAAAAAAAACTATGCATTTCTTAATTATTAAAAAAAATGTAAATAATCAGTAAAAAAAAGTTATAAGCAAAGTTTCCGAAGAACATATTTAGCAGCCTAAGGAACGTTTTTTTTTTAGTAATTGTTATTAAATTACTCAATTAAATATAAGAATTAAAGTAAACGATGAAATATCGAAAAATTGACAATAATACTCTTTTCCGATATTAAAATTAAAGAAAACAATTAATTACTAAATTGAATATATTTAAGCTAAATGTAATTAAAATTGAAGCAAACGGAAAAAATTGAAAAATGATCTGGGACGCCAAAATGGCCCACATAAAACAATAGCTCCTTGGATGCCTAATAATTAAAATGTATTCTTAAATTTTTTATATTATGAGCCCATGAATATATAAAATGTTCTTATATGAAATTTGAGTAGGTTTCACTGCGATGTTTTGTATACAAATGGTTGTAATGACTTCCAGTAAGTTGATTTATTAAGTCAAGTATACCTTCTTTAATGTATACTATAAATGTTTATAAAATCGTTGAAAAAGAACCGAGGCCTTCACAACAGAAAAATGTAAGGGATAAATATATTGAATTAATATACAATTCCTTATTAACTATTAAACCAACAAACATAGAATCTGAAAGAGATTTTTTTTATGGTGGGATTATTTTGTATAAACATTAGATCAACATTAGGAGTCGATAGTATTGATCATATATGTTTTTTATTGCTTATTTTTAAACTTGCTAACCAATAGATAACATGCTTAATTATATGTTTTTCGTAGAGATAAGGTTAAGGTCTAATTATTACTCAGAAATAACTGAGATGTCTGGATATAATTTTTTCTGCATACTAATTTATCTTTATGTACACAATAATGCATAATTACACTTATTAATTTTGATTTGTTTGGTTTCTGGAAGCTATAGATTGAGTTGAGTGTGAGTGAGTATGGAATTTATTGGTGTAAGAACCATACATGACTATTCTACGCCCTACAAATTATAAATGATCTATACTTTTTGGAAATGGAGAGAAAGGTAAAATTGAGGAAATAAGAAGGAAGATCAAAAATGGAGAAGGATCGCTAACGAATGGCTGCGACGCGGTGTCCGTGTTACTAAAACCAATATACCCTGTGGGAAAGAAATGATCAGTTGGGTATCTAAAGGTACTGATGGCCATATTTACCTATAGAAGGTAAGTGCCTGAGAGGGGTAGAATGGAAAAGACAACGATCAATCTCCTGAGTTATACAATGATACCCTTGAAAGGGTCAAATAACGCTAAGAGAAATGCATAACCCTGGATAGTGCCTAAATAGAGAATTCTTAAGCATAATAAATAAGAATTAAATTTCTATATCGATTATTTTTTAATAATAGTTAAAACTTTACGACAAATCTTTTTTTCTTCTTTTGGCTGTGAAAGGTTATTCACGGATAAGTATTATTCGTAAGTTATTATAAAATTCTAGAATTTTTATTAAATTACATTTATGTTCAGAATGTGTCATGTTTTATATACTTTTGTCTAAGTAATCAAATACCGAATAAAACTCTCTTTTCTAATTTATATTCTAGAATTAAAGAATTATTAGTAATTTACCAGTTTACCAGGTTATCTAAGAAACTCCACCGTTTTACCGTTAATAGAATTGGTTCGTAAATCGGCAATCTCTACACATAATTATATTAATATTGGAACAGTTTTCTTTTTGGAATAATGTTCCAACTTACGTTCGTATTCCTTAACATCAGAGGAAAACAACTTTAGTCTAACAATGTTTAAAGCGAAACAAGTACAGTCACTAAATGTTCTATTTTGTTCTAAACAAAACTACACAACGTTGCATGGAACCCAAAATCAATTATTCGATTTCTAAACATCGATTTCGGTCGCTAAATCTAGGCCACGGAATTAGCAATTTGCTTACAAGCGCCATTTTCACAAAAACTCCAGCGATACCGAAACTAATATCGAACTCGGAGAAGTTCTACATGAAAACAAAACTAATTAAATCACAGAATCATTTTTTTTTTTTTTTTTGTTATTCTTTACCAAGAATTTTCTCTTTTATATGGTATAACGGGAACCAATAGTTAATTTTAAATAACTCCCTAGACTTTAATTAAAAAGCTGGTTTCATGTTAGAACAATTTACTATAAATCTGGACTCAAGAGAAAAGGTTCTATTTTTAGGGAAGAAGAATTAACACCTTACCGGAAATTAAGACTTTCGAATGCGGCCCAGATGTTCGGTTAAGGAATTAGTTTATTCGAAATTCGGCATTCTTTATATTATGCTAATGAAGAACGAACTTCAAGAATTAATTTGTTCTGGAAAATGCTAAAAGTTTATGGTTTATTTCTCAGAGGAAGATGTATGATATTGTCAAAGGAATTAATTAGGAATTTAAATTTTTTTCCTGCATACATTATTATGCATAACTCTAAAATCCGTATTAGCAATTATTTTACCATTTTTAAAGCAATAGCTTATAATAAATTAAAGGATTAAAATTAAAAGGTTGAGAAAAAAAATGTGAAAGGGAATTTGCCTCCTTTTACATTATTTATTACTTTAAGAATTCTCAAATAAAAATTGCCATGCTTTTTTCTATCAATAAAAAAGTATATGTAAATGCAAAGAGACACAGTACCCTAAAAATTAGCAATTTTGCTAATTTATCGAGAAAATGTTTATCACTTTGTTTTAACTCCATGAACTTTTTTTAAATATATGTATAAAATGTTATAGATTGATTTGAACTACTTAGAGAGTTATTTATTTTTAAAAGTACTCCAAATCATTTTATTGCCTTCAAAAATTAAAACTGCTTTTTCTCAGCTTTTTATTTTTCAATATTATCAAATACTTAAAATGCTAATTTTGTTTTGAAAATCAATATGACATTTGAAATGTTCAGTTTAGCCTCCCAAGGGGCTATTGTTTTGATTTCATCACTTTTAGCGTACCAGATCACTTTCAATTTTTTTTACCGTTTGATTCAATTTTAATTACATTTACTTTAAATATGTTCAATTTAATAATTTACCGTTTCTTTTAATTTTAATATCGGAAAAGTTTACCTTTGTACCTTTCTCAATATTTCATCGTTTACTTCAATTCTTATATATATATATGAATAATTAAATAATAATTATTAAAGAAAAAGCGCATCTTGTGTGGTTAAATCAGTTCTTTGCAAAACTTTGAATAATTTTTTTTTTATTTTTTTCTGGTTGTTTTCAACAGTTCTTTTGATAATTTTGTACATGCAATAAGGGTTAAGATAAACAATTATTTTTTCAAAAAGAAAATTGTATAGTTGTTTTTTACTGTTTACCGTAATGTCTGATAGATAAAAGTTGTAAAAACTGTAAATAATACGTCTGCAACTGAATCTCAAGTACAGAAATGCAAGAAACACTTTAAAGAAATTGAGTAGAAAAAGTTGTATAAAATATTAAGATTTGTAGAAGTAATAAGAATTTTTAACTATTGAAATATTCTGAAAAAAATTAAAATAATTGTTTGTAAAAAATGAATTATTTTTCCTGGAGTGCATATTTTATGTACATTCAATTATGTTGGATAAAGACTTTTTCTTATAAATATCTAATTTTAAAAAAAATTGCCCACAGGGTACTCTGCTTCCTTGAGTTATTCTTAAAACCGATATTGTCTCAGGAGAACATGTTTCCTTATGTAAGTTGAAGGCGAACATGTTTTCTTCTTAATAAATGCTTATTTTTCATGTTAGTAAAATAGTCAGATTTTTTTTAATGCAAATTCGAAAGATAAAATATTTTATATACGGATATATATTTCTTAAAAGGTCAATTTTTTAAAATTAGAACTATGCTTATGATTATTTAAATTTTCCAAGGCATATATATGTTGTCGAATTCTTCTCCCTATTTTAAGGATAATATGTTCCATCAATTTCGAAATTACAAGATGTTCATTTATTAAGCAAATTACACAGTATTAAGAAATGAATTTTTCGAACATTTCAAAATTTATAGCAAAACACTCACATTTAAAAAGTGAAAATATGCGAAAAAAGTTTTCTTTATAAAAAAATTACATTTATTATAATAATATGTATAAACATTTTGGCTCAGAGTTATATAATACCCTATATCTAAATTTACTGCATTGTATGCTCTAAAAAATTCAGTTAACTCGTACTGTTTAATTTGTTCACAAAATTATGACAAAAAATTTACATTTTGCATGTTTTATTACATTTAAATTCTTAGCAATCGATTCGAATTACTCGTAATATTACATGCAATTCATTTAAAATTTTCGATATCATGAAATATATATTTAATGTGTTTAAGTACATTTTAAACCGGCGTAGGTAATACAAGTATCTGACAAAATGTCTCGTAAATCCAGTTGTGACAAGCTATTTAAATCACATATGTATGATTATTAATTGTGACAATTAGGGTTTGAGAACATTTTACTGCACACTGCATTATATGTATACAGTTGTAGTATTGTACAAACGGAATACTTAATTTATTAGAACACAAGAGAAACTACGGCTTGGTCGATCCTGGATTAAAGAATGTTCTGAACCTTCGACTGTCGCATTCAAGAGCTTTTGCTGCAATCGGAAATGGGTTCCATTTTTTTTAAGCTTTTATTTCTGAAAAGATTAAAATCTAAACACTTTATCGTGTAATTTGAACGAAAATGCTCAGTAGTATATTTATTTTAAAAACTTATGTTTGTCTTTGTTCTTTCATTTTTATTTTTTGCTTGTTTAAGTAGTTCTTTTTAAATCTGGCTGTTTTAAATAATGAGAATGCTTAGCCCTACTTAAAAAAATATCTCCTTCTTCATGCGTGATTACAAATGTATATTTCTAAAAGAATCAAAGATTACAATATTGTCAGAAGCAAAAAAACGAAAAACTTGCCTTTACGGAGTATTTATAATAAATCGTAAAATAAGTGAAGTCAACATTTTTGGCTTTGACTAAATATGATCCATGACGCCAAATACGATTATTATCGCCAACTTAATATATGCGATATATAGGCCTAATGAGGCAGTCACCATTTAAGGAATTTATATGAAAAACTTCATTCAAAAAAAGTGTCATCAATCCAATCGTATTCTACATCAGTTCCAATGTCTCCTCGTTCTATTTTCAAGATTCACAATAAATTATTTGCTGTTACGTCATATTATGCAAAAGAAATAACGCATAATAACTACTTACCAAATTATCCAGAAGAAAGAGAAAAGTTAGTTGAAAATTAGCGTTATAGTTTAGTAAAAATTGCTGACAAATATCAATATGTTCCAAATTTCTTCTTATTTCTATCACAGGAGCTCCGAAACAAATTGATTTCTTTGATCAATATCCAAAACTACACACACCTGAAAAGAAGAGAAAATAATTTAATTTTATAATTGCATATATCAACAAACATATCTTACAATTATAATAATTTTACACAAATAAAATTTCTATTTGAAGAAAAGTACACCTCAATTCTCTTTTTACACGTCCTTTTTTAACACGAGCTTAATTTAACACAAGTTAGAAAAAAAATTAATTATCTTTCATACAACTTATATTGTTTTAACTCGATCAACCCAAATTCAATGGAATAAATTTTGCTTTGATTTTATTCTTATAACAGTGGCATTGGAGACGAGGAACGTAATGTGATTACTATTTGTGAGAATTCCAGACATTTATAACTTCAATGTGGAATTTTGTCTGCTTTGTCTCCATATTGAGTTTGGTGTTCAAAGTGAAAACACCTGCGGCATTTGTTTTGATTTGACTGAAAGTTTCTGGCATATTAAAGGAAGTACAGAAAAAACTGTTTAAACAAATGGTTTCCCCTCAACATGAAAAATGAAGAAAACAAGAGACAAATTTAAATATCTTTATTTTTTTAGCTTACTCGTATCCACGTTTTGGTCACATGAGCAACGAGGAGTGTGACATACATATTTATTAATTTTGTGTAAAAGTCAGTAGATTGTAAGCTATAGTTTAAAAACCTTTGTTTTATTTTTATTATTGAATTATTTTTCTTTCAAAATGATAATTTAATTTATATGATACAGTGCGATCTTTATGAAATAATTTTTTTAATATCCTAACAGAAGAATTCCTAGTATTAATTATTTAAAACCATGAGTTTTTCATGGTTAAGTATTATTTTTTCTAGTTTCTTAAGTTTGGAACAAACTCCAATTTTTCCATAAATGCAAGAATTTTTAAATATATTCTTTTATTGTGTAAAAACGGGATTTGGAATATATAATTTTTAAATAATCATCACGCAATAAATTGCTATTTTTTTAACACTTTTTAAGCTATTAAAGTTTAAATTTTCTACAAGTTACAAAATGTTCATTACTATTCATATTTCATATGTGGTTTTATTTCCTCAAAACTCACATTCTTACGTGTCAAAAATTTAAAGGATTCTGTTTATTTGAAAAGGGTATCATATGAGTGTAACATTTCTCAATGACTTTAGGAAAAATTATTTATTTGTTCATCATAAAATTGATTTCGTTGAAAACAGCAATCTTTATAACAATATAGTTTTTGTGATTTCAAAATTTTTATTCAATTGGTACTTATAAAACATTCAAGCTAATATACCTTAAAAACTTTAATAAATTTTTGTATTAATTTTGTTTCATTGAATACAACTAAAGCATTATTATTTTTGTACATCATTTAATATCATACCAAATTACAATTCATTGTTTCAAATAAAAGAAACATAGAAACAAAGTCAAAAATGACTCTTATTATTCATAATGTATTTCTATGTTTAAGTTTCAAATTCTTCTATAATAAAAACAACATAAAACGAGAAATAAATTACAGTGCTTATAAGACAATTTTAATGCAAATTTATAAAATTGTCTGAAACAATATTTTAAATCTTTACTTTAACAATTATATATATGCATTACTAAACGAAACAAATTTATCCACTCTTTTAAGGGAAATGTTTAACATTTACTATTACTGTTACTATCCTAATTATTTTGTCAAATTATAATTAATGCTTTTTGAAGTGAAAAAAATTATTCACTAATGATTCAATATTTATTCATGCAAAAGAAGTTTTAAAAAGAAAATACACCATCAAATTCATGATAAAATTTGACATCTTTTCTTACCAAATTATAAAATTCCTCAAATGAAAACCATCTAAAATAATTACATGCTAAGAAAATTTATGTTGTGTTATCACAAACAATTATTTCAAGGCAACAAATAAAATCTTCTGCTTTTAAATAATATAAAACGATAGTGAAATAAACTCTCAAAGTATACGAGAAGGAGAAATATTTTTGAGCTCTAATTATTAAAAACCATATTTAATGAAATTCGTCATTGCATTTTTAAGTTTTTTTATAATGCTTTTAGATTTATTTTAACAAGTTTTCCTCAGCAATTTGCGTCACGTATGTTTATTATTTTGTTTAAATCTAAGCAAATAAACTGCAAATATTTATATATATCATAATGTAATTATACTCATTTCAAAATGAAAAATATTTTTCTAGCAATGACCGAACATTAATTTCTAAAGCACAAAAGAGAAAATTACATTATTTTTAAATCAAAAATCACATAATTTTCCACCTTAAAAATTTGATATATTTCAAGAATTAAAACAGATGCCAATGTAATGTTTATTTAACACAAGTATCCAATTAAGCATAGAAGAATTTAAAAACTGATGTAAATAATTAAATTTCAAACACTTTAAACTTAACATAATATTCCTTAGGATTGTTTATGTTATCATTGGAAGAATACTAGTGTATTTTTAAAACGCGTATTCCAAATTTAATTTTATTCCATTTAAAACTTTTATTGTAATGTTAATCCCACTAACGAGGGAAATTTGTAAATCTTTTTTTCATAAATGAACTTAATATTTCTATAATAAGAATTACGAATCATTTATTCAAAAATCCATTTTTCATTTTCTCTTATAAAAAAAAGTTCTTCAATTTCATATGAATTCTTTATTTCATTAATAAAGACAAAAAAAAAAAAAAAGGAATGTTTTATTCACACTCACACATAATGGATCTTTTATTTCAACAAAATCAATAAGCTAAACCCGAAATTTTCATCTGCAATTAATATTAAACACCGAATTTTCAAGATCGTTTCTAACATTTTAGACAGAATAGTAAAACTTTGAATTTTTTTTCCCTTCTTGGAATAGACTTGCTATAAAAAAAAAGGCATCCAAAGCCAAATCTAATTTAAACAAAATGCCCATATAAACATACGAAATTGCATAGAGTTCTTATTTAAAATCAAGTCAGCACGAATATGATAAACTTTGAGGTTTATGACCAAAAAACACGTTATCACGCGGGGCAATTTAGTTACACAAATCAAAACTCTTCATTTTATAATTTCACGAAGAGGAATAATTCATGATTGTCAAAGTTGGCAACACATAATTTTTACTTTGTTGCCATAGGCAACCGACAACTAGACTTCATTTGTGACAAAAATGGGCAATTATATCAAATCGTATTCAAAAACAAGTCAGATTCCGAATAAACTAATTTATTATGGTAATTGGCATACGTTATCGGAAGTGGAATACTTGAAGTAAACGTACAAAATGACACTTTTTCGAATGGTAAATGTGTCACATATGTACATAAATTACTGTTTGACAGTCATAATGACAAATAGCACAGGTTTGTGACTTCTGGAATTACATATTTGCAATTGCAAACACGTAGAACTAGAAAATTTCTTTACAAATAACATTCATAGGTACCTGTACTTATTCGCTACACGTTTAATCGAAGTCCATGTACCTTTTAATGTATTGGCACATCTTCAGGAGAAAGAACTTAAATAACGTAAATTTTACCTACAGATGCATATTTTATGACCTCATGGAGCTTCAATATTAGAAAAATACCATAAAAAAAGGTTTTGTTTCTGTACTCATAAATTTTTACAGCCAAAAGGACATTTTACACAAATATAAGCAAACATTAAGACTTTCCACGAAACATGGTAACTCAAAAGAAAATAAATATAATGGCCTTGTTTTAAGTTATATATTTTATAATATAACCTTATCTAGAGAATAGATTATTATTTCGATAATATATTATTTAGAAAGATATGGTATTTCAAATCCTGAACACTGAAATTTCCTTTATAAGTCACTGTAATCTTCACTTTTTTTGCAATGTAAGAAATTTCTAAGCAATATAAAATCTCAAGAGTGTTCTATGTACGAGGGTTATTCAGTAAGTGAGGAATGTTTCCGTCTGACGTCGCTAGGCGCGCGCCAATCACGTGTAGTTTGTTGTCTGCGTGCTCGCCATCTCAGTCGGCGTTCAGCCATCACAACGGGAACATTTCCATGCTGCCCGTTTTTTCGATATTCAAATTTAAAATGTGTACTGCAATTGAAAATCCCGCCAGTTGTGAGGTGCGGTCTGTGATACGGTTTTTGTTGGCAAAAAACCTAAAAACCTACGGAAATTTATCGGCAAGTGTGTGAAGTGTTCGGAAACAACGTAATGGAAGAAAGTTCAATCCGGAAATGGTGCATTCAGTTTAAAAATGGCCGAACTAAAGTTTACGATGAAGAGAACAGTGGACGCCCTAGCATTGTGACTGGTCGCTAAAGTTGATGAAAAGATTCATGAAAACCGCCGTTTCACAATAACGGAGCTTTTTCGCTTAGTTTTCCACAACTTTCACGGACTTTGTTGTTTGCGCGTCTCTGTGTGGCTGAGATCGCAGGCGACAGAATTCTATGACGAAGGAATTTCAAAGCTTGTCCACTGCTATGATAAGTGCCTCAATTTGTTTGGTGACTATGTCGAAAAGTAGAATTTTAGTCATTCTTTCTGATGTACGTAATAATTTTTTTTTTCTTGTACTTAGTTTCTTTTTATTTCCAAAACGTTCCTTACTTTCTGAATAGCCCTCGTACATGTACCTAAAAATACATATATAAAATTTTTGATTCATTGATGTGTAATATTTTGGGATATTGTGTTTTCCATTTATGAAAAATGTCGTCTTTAGAGTCTTCCCAGTGAGAGAAAATCACGATCAAGTAATATTAAAAGATATATATCTCATTTTCTAATTAAAATGAAAAAAAAATTCTAACAGATTTTTGAAGATAAAAGACTGATTTATAACATGAAATCTAAAAATATGTACCTTGACCAAAATTTGTGTTTTATTGGCGTAATGTTACCCTAAGAAACATTAAGTTTTATATTAAATTTTATATTAAGTTATATATTATTAAAAATAAATTACCACGTAGAAGGCACAATGTAAATTTTTTTAAGCATTTAGACATCTGTTAGTCAAGTTTGAACTATAAATGGATTTTGATTCAATTTGGAAGTTTTGATATAGATTGGAAAAAAGTTTTAAAAAATATGTTATGAACAACGAAACTTGGAGTTTTTAAGGGAAAAATATAAGGAAAAATCTTACACCACAAAATAAAGTAGACATTTTCGTTATAAGCACAATTTATTATGTAAATCCTTAATACGAAAATTAAAGCTGCGTAGGATTTTGGTAGAATTTTATTTAAATTATTCAGGAAGGCGGAGTTTGTAGACAGGCATTTTTTTATTATTATTTAATGACAAGCAAGAAATACTGCGTTATTTGAGTAAAAGTACAATGAAATTCAACTAAAAATACGTAATAAAAAGAAAACATTTTTAGATTCAAAAAATGAGTATTGTAAAATTTTCAATTTATGATATTTCACATTTTATATTACATAAATAAAAATTTTATTTTGATAAAATAAAATATGAAGCAAAGAAGAATGTTTATAAAATTTTAAGTTTATTATTTCAATAATATAATCGACATTAACAAAAAAAAGTTAAATACTATTACTATAAGAATTTTAGTAAATATAACTATTTTAAATATTTCATCAAAATTTGGAAATGCTTTACGATAGAGATTTAAACAGTACCCGTGTTAGGGATGGAAGTGGAATAACTCACTATCATATTGTGAATCGATTACTTTTTAACTTTCTAAGAAGTTCATGAGTATAACGCCCTTCCTGTCCTGAAAACACTTCACAATTTCTCCGACCAACGAGACCACATTCGCCTTCTGTAAGTCAGATTCACAGGCAGGAAAGGATTATTTTGGTTGTTGTTTGACTTTTGGAGCTCAATTATGTATTCAGATGTCGTCGACGGTAATTGATTGACCTAAAATTACGATCACATTTTGATTTCAAAACAAATTGCATCCAAATCAAAACAAACCTGAGAATCAAGCCCTATATTTTTTCGAATTGTTTCTCAGATAACAGCTCGCAATGGTAAAAGCAACTTCATACCATATGTCGTCACATACAGGTAATTTTTATATCACCATTGTACACATTTGTACAAGAGCAGTTAAAGTACTTGCATTTCAAGAAAGGTTGTCTCATTAAGGTAAATTGATTTACTATTGAGTGCTGCCATCTTTTAAAAAGCGTCAAAACAAAATTTGACATTGATTCTTGAGTTAGTTTTTTGATGTGGTAGTCATTTCTGTAAAATCAAAATTTAAATGCTATAGCGACGATTTCTCACCACCTGGCTTCATCATTATGCACCAAGAATCAAGCAACAGTAAAAACATTGGGTTGCTTCCTGTGAATATTTTCCTCTAAAGGGTGAAGATGGTTTCATTTGCTGGAGAAGGTATGACGAAGACTTTTCGAGGTGCGAAAGAGTCATGATCAGGAATACGAGTTACCGAGACTAAGACATCTGTCTAGACAGTCATGATGCTTTCTTCAAACAGATAATTTTTGGTACTATAAGCGCCATCTCTTGGGTTTTCTAAGGACTTATTGTACGATTCTAGTATTCTTCGTTTGATGAGCTTTGCCTTTATTTTAATAGAAACTATCTTTATTATTTTATGCTTTAATTTTAATATCTAAAAAAAATATTTTCATTTACTTCATTATTTTATCGTTTGTTATAATTATATGAATAATTTCATTTTCGTAGCATAATATTTTGTAAGTTTTTTTTTTTTTTTTTGCTACCTAAAGGTTATTGTTTTATGATAAAATGTTAACCTGGGCACTTTTAAAAAGTGTTTTCAGAATATCTTTCCTGACCAAAATAAATGAAAAAAAAAAAATGAAGTAGCGAGTGATGATTGAATGAATTAATAAATCTAATTTCTCTTCCGTTATCATACTATTGTTTGTTTTAACTCTAATAATTAATTCAATAATTTAATAACTGTTTTTATAAAAAGTTTGCTCCTTTGGTGGCTAAATCTGTTCTTTGAAAAACTTTACGGGGAAATATTTATAGTATTTCTATTTGTTTAGCAATTTATTAAGTCTCGCAACTATGACATTTTTTTCATATCTGACGGCAAAAAAAAGTCTTACTTCATATTAAGTCTTTTTAAGCGAAGAAAATTAAGAGAAAAAGAAAAGGAATTCTCATATATTGCAATTAAAATCGCTGAAATCTTAAAAATAAAAAAGTAACTTTTTTCCCCGTTTTCTATATATATACATCACTTTTTATTAAAACAAATATCGCTGAAATTAAAGTTCTCTAGTTATTGAAATTCTAATACTTTAAAAAAAAATAAGCAGACACAGATTTTTTAAAACACTGATACGCACTAAAAAGACGTCATATTCATAATCACGCCTGACTATTACAGCGTTTTTTTTTAAATCAAACTTTAAGAACAATTTTTTTTTTATGTAATATTCTATTTTCGTCTGCAGTAACCAAGAAAAACATTTTTAATCTGAATATGTAAAATATCATTCTTTTTCCTTCGAGAAATATTCTAATTTTTAAAAAGGCTCCAGAAGTTTATTTATTTTTCTTGGCAACTGATTGAATATTCTACGAATTATTTACCGTAAAAAAATTCAATCTCCGAAGCAATGTAACCTATAACATTTTACAAATTTTCACATCATTTATTTAAAAATGCACTTTTAGCTTATAAACGTTGCCTTTTAGCATAATGTTCCTCCAAATGTAAGGAAAAAAGCTCTAAAATTCAGTTTATCGAATTTAATAAAAAATTTGGATGGAACGTTATTGCATTAATATTAAAACGAAACATTATCCCGTTCCTACTTTAAGGGCACTTCAATTTCATTTTTGAAAATTTATACGCACATTATGTAAATGTCTATTGAATGTTATATTTTCAATATACATATTTTTGTGTTTGATAGACAATTTCTAACATGGACCTAATCTATTAAGGCAACTAAGACAATAAAATATTTCCGAATTTTCATTTTTTTGACTTCGTTGGTAAAAAATAGAGGGCGCTTCAGTAAATCCATAGATGAATTGTTTACAGAAATTAGATAAATAGATTTTGGGGAAATGTACCAGAATCCTGAAAAAAATACATTTTCAAATAAGCTCAAATAAAGATTTTCTTTTTGAAGTGCATTCCTTTGCATACAATACGTATGTATAAGTTTTTTTTACAATTTTAAAATAGAGTTTTTTCTAAAGTTGTATTATAAAATTCTCGTAAATAACCCATTCGTGGAATTAGCAAAGAGCTTACTATATTTTTATCATAAGAGTCAAAAAATGAAAAGTTTCAAAAAAATTTAATGTCTAACATGAAAGTGTAGATTTCTTTGAAGTTGTATTTATCTCTATCATTCAATTGTCCCACTTTATAAATTTTCAAAAATATATGGAAGTTTAATAAGTAACATTATACTGCTAAAAATACTTGAAGGAACTATTATGTTAATATTTCATAATTAAATTTTCATGCATCTTCTTTCAAAGTATTTCAAATGAAGATTCGCACAATTTACAAAACTTAAATGATTGTATTCTAAATAGGGTTCGAAGGATAACCATAAAATTTGAGTTATTGTTAAGAGATACCTGGATAAACTTTTCTCTGTATATTAATTGATCCTTATATACTCATGATAACAATTACAGTTATTCAAGTTGATTTGTTTGGTTTCGGGAAACCTTATTAGATAGAAGTAATACACATGATGGAGAAGAGAGAGTTCAATCAGCTAAGCTAAAATATGATGGGGCATTCAAAAAGGTCAAGAAAAGAAATTTGTTTTAAACAGTGACGGCTTTCTAATCTCATGAAACGCTGGACGAAATATATAACTCTGGACAGTGACTATGTAAAGAAGGATAATAAATTAACAAGTAATATAAAAAAAATTAAGTCAATTCCTACTTAGGTCAACAAAGAAATTTTTTTATTTTAGTTACTTTCTATTAAATAATTACAATTAATATAAATATGTATATACATGTGACAGAATCACAATATTAAGTGGCAAAAGAATTTTTTTTTCCAGCGATCTACACGCTGCGTCAATGACGGTATTTATTCCTAAATTTATATGCTGCTAAATACCTTATATGAGAGAATTATTTTTTCTTCCATGTTAAACTAAAATTAATTATTTGAAAATCAAGTAAAAAAATTTATGCTGCGACGAGATTTGAACCGAAGGCACGAAGATTCTACGCCGATGCTCTACCAACTTTGCCATTGCAAGACGAATGACATAGCAGAAGCATTGGCTTGTTTAATTCATCCGGTAAATTAAATGGTTGGAATGCAGCTTAGCCCAGCCACTCTTGGCGACAGTTATTATATATCGGTATTTTGCCATATGTGGCTACCCTGGTCCGCTTCACGGACTTAACGTTCAGCCAAAAAAAAAAATCACCAAATTTGGCAATTTTTGAAATCACACTAAGTGGATGAGTTAAACAACATTTTCACCAATTAAATTTAATTAATATTTGAAAAAGCTTCAAGTATTAATTAAATTATTATCATCAAGTGTCATCCTCTGCAAGTTTAAAAAAATGTATTTGAACTTGAGTGGATGAATAAAAAGTATTTTATGAACGATTGAAAATTTGAACAACATATATATAGAGAGAGTGTGAGCTAATAGTAGGAATTTATAAAGAAGAAGAATAAATAAATAATAATAACTTTTGATTATTTTATTAATCATTAAAATTGTACAAATTGGGATATACTTTAACCTACGGATTTCTGAAATGAAATAAATCAACATTAATATCTTTAATTTACAATATTACGTAAATAACTATCACTAAATATAGACAATAAATTTTATCCACGTATTTCTGTTATTTATTAGAAGTAATTAAACTTGACGATAACCCATCGTATATTCAATACACTTATTTTTTTCAGAAATAAAAAAAATGAAATCTAATAGTGCTTCCTTATTTTATTAGAAAATCAATAAAGTTCAAATACACTTAATATTCCAATGATGAGCATCAGAAACGCATGAATTGCATTATATGTTTTCTTCCATTTTTTCCTCAATGTTAGAATGAGTTAAATTTCTATCCCTGTCGGAAATATTTTTTCGTGATTATTTTATTGTTTACTAACGTTGCAATGAAAAACAACACAGGCTATTAGCGAAATTCTTGATAATTATAACAATGGTCAAGTGAAAAGGAGGGCGCCTGAATTGGCCCCTACCTCACCAAATTATATACCATACCAAGAGAGGACCTAGGATCTTAACAGATTTAACATGCATCCACCCAGCTACACGGTGAGCTTTAGTGACGTCAGGATTAGAACCCACCATTCGACGGAGCGCCAACCGTTAGTCTACCACCATGACCACTAGGCTACTGGGACGGCTTTGTGATTGAACTTAAATATAATTTCTTTGAAATGCAGTAAAATTTCTAAAAATGTGTTTTATTAATAATCTATGTTATTTTTATAGCACGAGGAAACACAAAGAATTTGCAATTGTATAGTATCGCATTAGTAAGACAAATATTTATTGATATTTCAGGAACCGAAGTAGTCTCAACTTTAGCTTAAGAATAAGAATAAAATTAGGTTACAGTCAAAAGAATTAAAATTAGAAGAAATAAATAAAGTTCCAATGTTAAGAATAATAAGTAAAACGTGTTCCATTCACATGAATAAAAAAAATAAGTAAATTACGTTCAACTCATAAGAATAAGAATTAAAATAAATAAATGAAGTTCCAACCACACAAGAAGTAAGTAAATTACGTTACAATCTTAAGAATAATAAGTAAGTAAATTTTGTTTCAGTAACACGAGAATAAGAAATAAGTAAATTACGTTCCACTCTTAAGAATACGAAATAAAGGAGTTTACGATTCTTTTTATTAATAAAAAGTAAGTAAATTGTGTTTCAATCATATGAATAAGAATTAAAATAAATAGATGAAGTTTCAATCACAAGAATTCTTAATAAAAGTAATCTTAAAAATTATAATTAAATTAAATTAATGAAGCTCCAATCACAAGAATTCTAAATAAAAGTAATCTTAAAAATTATAATTAAATTAAATTAATGAAGCTCCAATCTCAAGAAGTAATTAAAATGCACTCCAATCTTAAAAATAATAAGAAAATGAGTCCTATTCATAAAAAATAAGAAATAAATATTGTTCTAATCTTAAAAATCGTAAATAAATTACAATATATAATTAATACCGCAATGTTATAGTACAGAACAAATAATGTGTCCAAACATTTAATCCCAGGAAGCTTTATTGAATCTGGACGTAATTTGTAAAAATAGTGTAGTTCTAAAGTTTACATAAGATTCCAAGTCTCCCACTCTCATCTTTTATTTAATTAGATAAATTCACATGAATTTCCCCCTTAGAAGTTAACCAACCATAAACCTAAACTTCAGGTTAATAAAATAGTTAAGCAACTTAGATAGTAAATTCTGAAAGTTGCTAGTAACTTAACAAAAGTAGAAATTATTAAGCTATCTTAGAACAAGTATAAAACTATCTTACTCAAAGAAATCCTTTAAACAGCTGAAACGGTGATGGTCAATATTTCATCTTAAAGGCCCTAGTTCATATTAAAACTTCATCTCTCTCTAAAATTTTCGTTCGTAAATCAGGAAATTCAGTTAACTTCATTTATTTGAATCCTTCCTTAAGCAACAGGGAGGACAAAGTAATATTTCTAAAATAATTAAAAATACAATTTTTTTTACTATTAATCAATTTTTTTTAATTTAAAATTAAAAGTTCTACGCAGTTTTGCAAAGAACAGATTTAGCCATACAAGGTGTGCTTCTCTTATAATTATTAATAAATTACTCAATTAAATATAAGAATTAAAGTAAATGATGAAATATCATGAAATGGTCAATAGTTAACTTTTCCGATAATAAAATTATAAAATAATAAATTATTAAATTGAACATATTAGAGCAAAATGTAATAAAAATTAAAGCAAACGATGAATGCTTTAGTTGAATGTATTTAAGCTAAATGTAATTAAAATTGGAGCAAACGATAAAAAAATTGAAAAGTGATGTGATCGCCAAAGTGATTCAACTAAAACAATAGCCCCTTGGGTATCTAATGATCAAAGAGAATATTACCAACGAATGAAAATGTGTGTGCATGTGGTCGAATGTGAGTAGTAAGCACTTTCATATGTGGCATGTTTGAGACCATGGTAAGACTGGATTAAGGGAATCAGGACATGTGAAGGATTCTTAAATATCATATCCATGATTCCTAAATTTTCTCCCCCCCCCCTTTGTTTAATATGGACATGATATGAGATATACTTGCATTTAAGTACCATTTCAACGAAAACTATTTCGCCAAATGGCTCCAATTTTTTTTTTATTCTTTTTAAAGGTACTTATACATATAATAAACATAAAATATTTTCCTCTAAGTAATACCTAAATTTTAATAAACAAATTTTAACATGAAAGAAGATGAAAAATTAAATTTCCAAATATACAAAGTTCTATAATTTTTTCAAAGAAAATATACGGTACTATCATTAAAACGTTGGCTCAATATATATTTAGTGTACTGTTTTCTATGTGAGGAGTAAAATATTTTGTATATTTATGGAATATTTTTTTTTAAAAAAAAGGACAGTTAAATGTAAATAATTTGAAAAATTGTGTCCATATTTAATTCAAAAGGAAAGAAAAACTTTTTGGCCAAAACATATTTTGATAGCTTAGTAAAATGATTAAAATATCATTATTAGGAACACAAAATTCCTAAGTCCTACGATTAATTTTAAAACGCAAATGTCACAAAAAGAAAGAGTCTTCAATTCTGTATTTTATTTTCCTTCACATGTACTAGTACCGTTATGGATTTTGTTAGTGCCAATTAGTTTTAACGGAATATTAAGGATAGATCACTGTAGAAAAAAAGTCTTAAATATTACAAAAATATATATTTAATATATTTGCACATATTCTGAACTTATGCAGGCGATAAAAAGATTCTCTAAAGTGTTTTGCTTTATTTCTTTAATAATAGAAATTAAATTAAAATATTCAACATTAAATAAATTGAATATTCTTGAACTGGTATGAAGCACAGCACAAAAGAAAATTTAATGCAGGGTCTTAATAAAAAAGTGTCTTATTCCCCCTCGTTTGTTGAATATAGGTTTTATTATTTTTTTTTATAAAATTGTTATTGTTTGCTGAAGTCTAATCATTAAATACGTGTATAATTAGCTCCACTGCTCAAATCCTGCGGCAGTATGAAATAGATTTATGTCCAATTGGTTTATTTTTAAAAGATTTCCGTTTTATAATTTTCTTATTGTTTTATTATGTATTTTTTGAGTTTTTCCCACAATTAATTTTTTATAATCTATATATCTTAGAATTAAACCTTTTGTTTTAAATAATATTCAGTTTCTGAAAAAATTTATATTTTTATTCTTTCAACTTTTATTTCATAACTAATTATTTAAATTAGAATTAAATTTTTATTGTTTAACGCATTGTTGTTTTATTCACTATAATGTGTGTGTATGGGTGAGTGTAACAATTAATATTTCATGAAATGACAGAATAATTGAAATATACTAAAATTCTTATAGAAATAAGAAATAAAGCTAAATAGAATTTCTTAAAACTACTTTAAAAACCTATATGAAACATAATTAGATTATACGAAAAGTAAAAGAAAAATGAAGTATTTTTAATAGCAAAAACATAAATAAATGAAAATTATTCCAAAAGAATTATAAAATAGACAAATACAAGATAAAAATAGCAAGAACATAAACTCCAATATATAAAAAAATAAAAACATAGGCATGAAATGCAATGAAACTAAAGGACAAAAATAAACCAAAAAAAAAAAAAGAAAACATAACATTTGCGAATTTTGAATCTGGCTTATGACAGATTAGAAAGTTTAACATACATATATATGACATACAACGGGTGCGGGAAAAAGACATTACAACTTATTCTGTGTTAATATCATAGCTGGAAAAATAATACTAATTATCCGATAAAAGTTTATGTATTTCTAATTAAAAATTAGAGAGAAAGAATGTCACATACAGAGAGTGATATACTTCTGTACACTAATTTCCTTAAATAAAGCAGAAAAACAATAATATTTACATAATAATACTAGTGAACATCAGTTAAGTCGATCAGCCATCATGGCTACAGCTGAAGTAGTAATATTTACATCCTGATAATTTGAAGATACCAGAAACATCATTTAAGCATCAAAGCTAAAGGGAAAGAGGAGGGAATTTACCTTGCTTGTGTGGAATTTATATGCAAGGACTTTTTTATATCACGTGGCATGGGGTGGAGGGATTTAAAGGGATTCTATTTACAGGCAGGAAGTCTAGAAAGGAATATTACTACTACTTCGAAGCATGAGATAAGCTTACTGTGCAAATTTTAACATCGTGTGATTGCATATATTAAAAGCTAAATTTAAGTAACAGGAAATAAAAAAATAAACTCTTTACTGTGATAGCTATATATATATATATATACTATCACAGTAAAGAGTTTATAACTCTATTATTATATATATATATATATATATATATATATATATATATATATATATATATATATATATATATATATATATATATGAGAATTTCTAGTACTTGTAAAAAAAATAGAAGGAAATTTTTTTAAAAAAGCTTTAAATACAACCCGAACATTTTTGATGATTTTATTATTAGTATGGATTAATATAAATACGTAACAATCCAAAAATTAAACATTTAATTTTAAATTAGATTTTATGTGATAACAAAAGACAATGATATTCCGTTTTTTCTAACCGATTTCAAAAATTAAATAGTGATAAGAAATGAACATCTTTTGAAAGGAAAAGATTTATGAAAAAAGTTGTTCTATCTGCTGGAAAGTATAGAAAAAAGTCGAAAAGGAGGAATGTTCAAAAAATGCCACGAAAAAAAAAAATTTACAAAATATTTTCTCTGGTAGGAATATGTTAACGTCGTCTCTCAAGCACAAACGGTGCATTCTAAAAAATTTTCAGCGGTAAAATCAATAGTGCGGATTTGTGTAGAGGATAAACATACAAACAAACTTTCAAATTTGTACATTAGGTATAAGATATATTTTAACAAAAATGACATTAAAATTTAAAAATTTAATAAGCAGTCGTTGCGAAATGTAGATTTAGCCACCAAAGTTGCTATATTTTTAAATATAATTATTTAATTACTCAATTAAATATTAGAATAAAATCAAACGATAAAATATTGAAATTGGCAATAATATTTATTTCAGACAGCAAAATAGAAATTGTTAAATTAAATATTTGTTAAACTAAATATAATTATTATTTCCGCAAAATAAATTAATTCTTACATATGTTTTATTTTAATCCAATAAAAAATTTTGGAGGATTTTATTTTTACATATTTTTGAAAATTCAGCTCATTAGTGGTAAAAGCAGGCATCAAACACATACACAAAATATTTTACGATAAAATTTTGAAAAGGATCGGGGACTAAATTGTCGTAGACCAAAATAATAATTCCTTTGGGTTAATATTACAAACTGAAACTGATATAGAAACAAAGCTACTCTTTTTAATACTGTGACATATTCAATTTTTAAAAACAAACGATTTAATCTTAATGTGATACTTTTTTAAGATATTATCTGTCCAACTTATAAAGGCAGACGATTTAATTTAATGTGATTCTTTTTTTAAGATATTATCTGTTCGACTTTTAAAGTCAGACGATTTAAACTTAAAGTGATACCTTTTTTAATAATCTTTATTAAGATATATTTTTTTGGCAACACCAGATCATAGTTTTGATTTTAGATAATTTACTGGCAATGGATATGAAATTTAGTATTGCATTTGGTTCCAAGAGGTAAAGACGAACGTTGAAAAAGTGGTGCTTGTGTAAAATTGTGTCTTGGATTTATGTTTGAAAAGATGTGCGCAAATAAATGTGATGTCCTGAAAACAAGTCATTTTTATTAATAGTCTTCAATACAGTACAATACAAATAATTTAATATTTTTAAATGCAGCAAGAGACTTTTAATACCAGACTAGCAATACATCTCAATAGTGAAATAACATGGCAATATTTACCATGACATATGAAAAACTTGTATTACCTAACCTATTTTTAAAAGAAGTGTATATATATATATATATATATATATATATATATATATATATATATAT
>BMAW01039950.1:410892-462908 GCA_019974015.1 Nephila pilipes
TATATATATATATATATATATATATATATATATATATATATATATATATATATATATATATATATATATATATATATATATGTAAGTGCCAACACACAGGACTGCTTCGAAATTCCAGATATGTCAGGATGTTTTCTTCCAATGTCACTCTAGCAGTAGTGAAACAACTTTTACAGAATGCATTTCACTGTCACTACCACTTTATGAAGAACCTTAAACTCTCTTCAATATCTAGCAGCGGAAGTAAAGCGTCCCCACTACGCGGATTACTTTTTTAGAAATATTTCGTCACATCTGGGTTTCGTACGATTTCGGATATAGAAAGCCATAATTCAATTCTGATTACAAATTTTCAATAAGTTTTCTTGCCGAGCAAAGATTGCGTACTGGCTTTTATCTGGAATACTTTTCTGCAAAATTGCAGTTTTTTATAAGTATTTTAAAAGTATTTTTATAAGTATTTAAAGATTTCCCCTTATGTTTCATTAGAAATGTTTTTCCCACTAGCAAGAAATAATTATTTTATTTTACGTTGTTTTTGTGTAGTAAATTCACGAAGCATCAGTATAAGGAAACTTTTTTTTTATTAATATTAGGAAGTTTTAGGATATTTGGTACTTAAATATTTAAGTATATAACCATCGATAGATCTTGTGTAAAAATCATTTAAACTATTTATTTATTCACTTGTATCTTAATATTTCCTTGATAAATATTCTTACAAAAATCGTCTTGGGGGTGAACTGTGAAAACAGTAAGGAGGATATAGAAGAATGATGCTTTATTCTCCAATATTAAAAAATGACGAAATGCAGTTGGAGGAACATGAACAGATAAGTAAAGCAAATGGAACAAATCTCCATTTTATCAATGTAGCATAACCAACAGATAGAAAATCACTAATAATAACAGTAATAACCATGTCAATAACATGATGATCACCTTCTTATTGCGGG
This sequence comes from Nephila pilipes, assembly GCA_019974015.1. Classification (NCBI taxonomy): domain Eukaryota; kingdom Metazoa; phylum Arthropoda; class Arachnida; order Araneae; family Nephilidae; genus Nephila; species Nephila pilipes. Next base: position 411,849 of record BMAW01039950.1, read on the forward strand.
AGAAATTCCAGTGATACTCAGCACTTCAAAGGCAAACTCTCTCATCTCACATTTTCCGCGTATTTATAGCTGTCTCAGCTGGATGTGAAGTCCCAAAGTAGATTCCTGAAGAATCCACAAATTCTTTCTTTTTGAGAAAAATGGAAATTTCAGTATTTTCGAGAAGCTTCATTTTGTCTCCAAAATGGTCGTGAAGTTCGGAGATCATTACTTCATTTTTTCAGATCCTACACAAACTTTATAACTGTCTCTTTACAAACTTAAGACTAATATTCTAAGGGTGTATCATTGCAGGCTCGCAATAAGTTCTCTGTCAGTTCGAAGGAATGCATTTCCAAGGTCAGTGCATATCTTTCTTTTTGGTTGTCAAATCATTCAAGTCATTTTTATTATGATAATTTAAGATGATTTTCAATCGTACAATGCAGATCTTTTACTCTAAATAAAGTTTTTTTCCTTCAATACGCACATTGTTGATTTGAAAATTTAACTATTTTCTTTTGAATATTTTTAAAATTTTATACCACTAAAGAGATAATGGACACAAATCAAAGCTTGTCAAATGCAATGTGATGGTAAAATTTCAACAAAACTTATCAACGGAAAATGAATTCCAATTATGAAGCTGAAATAGTTATATGATTTGATTCAATTAAAAATCGTGTTTTTTAGAAATGTACATTACATTTTAATTAACTATTTATCACAATGATACTTCTAAATGTTATCAAAATATTTAATAAAATTATCTTCGTATTTTCATTTTAATTATACTCTGTGTATAGTTCGCGCTCAGTAATAAAATCAATCTGAAACTAACACTTGTTTCTCTACAGCAACAATTTTTCAGCTGTTAGAACAATTAAAATAAATATTATATTACAAACAAAAGAAATTATGTTTCTATTTTACAAAAGAATAAATTAAAAACAACGTAACTCGTTTCATTTCTAACAAAATCGTCTGTATCGTTCACAAATACTGAAAAATATAAAAATCAATTTATAAAAAATATCGTCTGTCACATTCAAATAATTAAATATATGAAATACATTTTTAAACAAATATCGTTTGCATTAGACACAAATTGTTACATCTGAAATATTTAGTCATTGATTATTTTGGTGGAGATTTAACTAGTATATTTTATTTCATTAGATGGAAATAAAAATGTAACTTAATGTTTTATATTAAAAACCGCTGTTGATGAAAGTACTTTAAACGTTTTTTGTTGTTAAGCTACAAGTTACTTATACTATTCAATGGGTAAGTTAATATAAATTCGTAAAAATTTCTATGAATTTCAAATCAATTAAAAAATAAAGCAAATTATTAGGGAATATCGATTTCTAATAATTCACTTTGGTTGAAAAGTATAAATTCAGTGACAACATATTATAAAATGAAAAAGCTTTTAGATGTTAAAATTTACTTAGAAATTTCAGCATTTAATTTTGAATTTAAAAATTTCTATGTTATCAAAAAATTTTATTAATAAGTTAAAATTCTATAAAAGTTGCAAAGTTAAAAAAATGTGTAACTTATTGCTTCTACGTTCACAATTGTTTCCCAATACATTCGAAAGCTATATCGAGATGTACAAATAATTACATATTTTTCAATATGTCACAAATTTCGTTCAATAATTTCTAAATAACTCCAAGATATTGCGCTCGTAGTATCGAAAGTGGTTTGCTTTTAGTAAGCATCACGACTTACTAGACAGCTGTCTGAGTCTCAGTTACTCGCATACGGGATCATGACGTGCCTTTCATCCATCACAAATTCTTCTTCGTGACTTTTTTCGGCTAATGAGACCATCTTCGCCTTCTTTGGAGAGGAATCACAGGAAACAACCTATTGTTTTGACTGCTTCTTGATTTCAGGTGTATAACGACGAATTCATTTATCGTTGAAGGTGACAACTTGAAGCGGCAGCAATAAAAATTTAATTTGGCTAAATAAAAACTAACATTTGAATCAATGTCAAATTTGTTTCGAATGCGTTAACATTGCTGCAACCAATGGTAACAACTATTTACCTTAACGAGACCATTTGTGTTCAAAAAGTGCTTTTTAAACCACACATGTATAAAAAGTTATCATATCGCATTTATCAAATAAGAATTATAAGAAACAAAATAAGATATAATTATTTTCATTAATAAAATACTTATGACATTACTTTTTTCAATAAAAAAAATTATTGAATGTATGTATTTTATGTATTACTATGAGCCCGCAAAATTTTAATCCATTTTATTTGCGTAATAGATAATTAAAAAATATTTCAGGGTTATTTATAACCGTAATATAATTTAGAGAATTGCGCATTTGCTGATATTTCTACGCTAAAGTCTAGTGCAGAAAAAGAAATTTATTCCATGCGATAAGAACTTAATTAGATTAATCTATTTTTTAAAAAATTCAATGAAGAAATGCGGTCTCTGATTAGTTACTTCTAACTTTTTATTTGTAATATAAATCTTTGTGATTATTTTTATTGTAACATAAAATAATTTAAAACTAATTTTTAAATAATTTTTTTTTATTTAGAAAAAGAAAATTCCAAAGATACTTTCATTACGTTAAAGGTAATTTTATTAAATTAAGTAGTTAATTATGATTAGTATGTTAGTGATAAATGTAATTTTCTAAAATGAAACACATTCGTTCTTGATCTTTTATTTCTCTTTTCAAATTTTGTCCCTTTTATTTAAATAAATATAATTATAAGTTCCATTTCAAAAATACTTTATTTCTTATAACTGAATGCTTTAAACATTATAATATCATTTAGATATTATGTGTCTTATTTTTAGGAAGAGTAATTATGAAAAACGGAAATAATTATATTTACACATAATGTTTCTTTCCAAGTATTTGAATGAAGACAGTTTTTAAAATATTAATTATTTAAATAAGAAAAAATGCTTAACTATATGTGCTTACAAAATTTAATTAAAGTTAATTATATTTAAATAAGGCTTGTTACTTATCATTTAGATTAGTGAAATAAAAAAATGAACTAATCAACTCAAAATTAATGCTGCTTTGTTGAAATTAATAAAACTGTTGTGAATTATCGATGGCAGAATTTAGTGATGCGAAACTCAGGTTGGGTATACTATGATCTAGACGTTTGGGAAAAAAATGGAAAGAAAGATAGAAATTGGTTGACAAGTTAAAGGGTTGAAAATAGAGAGATATCTCTTGGGTATTCTTGGGTCACTTCACCTGTGTTTATAAAAGACAGTTACCCCATGGATAGTAAAACTACAAACATTTTATCCGGATTTATACTTAGTAAAATCATTTTTTTATAATTTTTTTTTAAAAAAATCATTCTCTCGGAATAAACTATGCAACATAATCGAATAAAACTTTGGAATGAAAAAAAATCATGATGAATACTTTCATAACAGTTACTTTCACGAAAGACATCTTTATTTTTCCATAAATTCGATAGAAAACTGGCTTAAATTTCCTAAAATGTATATTTAGAATACTTTGGTAATTACAATTAATTTTTATAATTAACAATAAATTTAATTTACTTTATAAATTAGTCCAATTTAGAGATTTATCTTTTTGTAATCGTGTTTTTAATTTTTTTTTTTTTTTAATTCGTAGATTTTTCTAACATTGTATCAAGAAATTATTAAGTAACTATTAGAATTAAAATATTCAAAATTCCTCACACTATGCGTTGAAATCATTATTTTTAAGACCATTAAAATATTTTAAATCTCTTTAAGGTAAGAAGATTAATAAAAATAATGCAGAGTGTTAAATTTAAAGTCTTAAATGGGATATAAAAATTAATTTTACATAAAGAAAATAATAAAAAAAAGGTGAAGACATTTCCTGAGCAACTCAAACATGCGTAAATCAGAAAATTGCGGTCTCCAGGTTGGCGGTTTCTGTCAGGTCGTGTGTTCGAGCCCTCATGGTCAAAATTCTCCCAAGGGCGTGGTGTAGAAGTTAGGAGAGGTAGGTACCATCTCAAGTGTAGTCCTAGTCAACCGACCGAGGTTTAAAATTACGAAGTCTACCGCCCAAACCCCTAGTGTTGTTTTTAGTGCAAAGTTAATAAAACTAATCAACAACCAAACAACCAGTAAGATATGCTTAAAACAAAATAATTAAAAATTGCAAGACTATGATGATAAAACACCGTAAAAGTAAAAATATAATGAATGATTTATGGAACAAGGGAAGGCACTCGGGGCCCTCTTGCCAGACAAAAGATGTTTATAGGGACGGTGAATATGTTCAATGGATAGGTGAGTTAACTTGACATCTGCTCTCTACATTGAAACATCATGCCAAGCTCCAATCACGCATAATACGCTCGAAAAGGAAAAACAGCATGATATAACTCTACATATTTTATGACCTCAATCTTTTGAAATATTTCATGATTATCAATCTTGAGCGATAAAGATTAACAAATGGTTAAACTTTTGGCAGGTTGTAAGCTTTTATTTAATAAAATCGTGTCTGACTTTAATACTTTTGATCGTCTGAGCTAATGATTTTCCTACAAATTAGAAAGGGAAAGGGTGCTTGTGTTGGGAGACAGATGGCATTGATAAGCAATTTTATGTTACCGTTCTGTGCTGCCATCTGTACAACTGCGCGAAAACAAATCTGACGCTGATTCAAAGATTAGTTTTGATTTTGTATCCATTTATGGCGGGATCAAATTTATATTGTTGCCGTGTCGAGTTGTAACAATCGATGTGTTCTGGATTCATGACTATGAACCCGATACCAAGAAACGATCAAAATAACGGGTTGCTTTAAATTAATCTGGTCTAAAGTAGACTAAAATGAGTCCAAAACTGTTTTGGAAAGCGAAGTGTTCTTACTCATGAATTCCTTAGGAAAGGAAATATGATAACAGGTTTGTCCTGCAATGAGTTATTCAATTCTTTCTCATATCCCCTTCGTAATACACCATTTCTCCTTCCTAACAAATGGGCGTGGTAGCCAAGTAGTAATGGTCGCGTTATCGTCGAGTCATGGGTTCGACCCCTGATGCCTCTAAAGACCCTCCGTGTAGCGGAGCTGATGCACATAGGTACGATTGAGATACAAGTCTTCCAAAAGGAATAGGAAGGAAGAGAGAAGCCAGTTCAGGTGTCGTCCTCGTCACTTGACTTAGATTCAGAATTACGAGGTCAGTCACCAGAAACACTAGTGCTGCTTCTGAGTGCGACGTTTATAAGCAATCACTATCACTCATCCCCAACATGTGTAATTTTGGGACAACATTTGCTCATGCAAGGAATAATACAGGGCTTGTTTAATAGGTATCCATAAAAAAATTATCGAGCATATATATAAAAAGAACTAACAATTTTAATTATGTCCTTTTTAATTTTTCATTCTTTAATCCAAGTTCCACTGGATTAAAGTACAAAAACATTCGATGATTTTTTTTGTACTATTATGCAGATACTGTAATAATTGAACTATGCCTCCTCAATCTGTTGGTACACATGATAATAATTACCAACTTCGAGAGTTAAGGTTTAAAATGTTGTTTGCTCAACAGTTCCTTATTTATTACACTTCTTCAATAGGCTCTCATAAAATAACCTGATATAACACTATGTAATACAAAGTAACATGTTATTACTGGATTCAATCCTTATTTAAATACTAACAATGCTATACATCACTTAACGAACAATATTACAACTTCTAGTCTCTGGAATTAAGGAGCGGAAATACCCATTGCAATTTTCCTGGTGCGGAAGAAAATGAAAGATTCTTCCATCCATTGTTTCCAACACTTCCCTTGTCCCCTATTTCCCTCTCATATATACAAGTATACTGAAACAACAGCACGGAGAAAAGAGGGTCTGAAAGTTGTTAAAATTAATGAGCGAAATAAAACACCGTACAATTGTCCTTATTCAATATTTAAGCCCGTCTGAGTGATAATTAACGCCAGTGCTTTTAGAGGCTTCGCATTTTATTCGAAACCAGGAGGAACACGTTCCATTTTTCGGAATTTATCGAGCTGCACAAAACTTCTTCGGACCGGATATTCAGTGCGATTTTAATACCCCTTCCCTTACAAAGGATTTCAACATTAATTCTACGTCGGCAGAAGAATTACGTCGCTGTATAATTAGAAATTCGGTTAAAATGAAGCATCGGGTGTCTCTTGGCGTTCGGCGATTTCTGAGGGAGATGACGATTTCAGTCTGGCAAACTAGGTTTCCGTAACCCTGATAACTTTTATTTTATGATACACATGTATCAAGTGATTTCTATTTTTGATTGCTATTCGTTCAGAGTGGCAGACGAATTTTTGAAAAGTAGCAGTTGATTTGTTTTTAAAATATATTTCTTTTCTTTTTATTTATTTATTTTTTCAAATTATTTCTCGTTCTCTGGCATAGCAAGGAGTGTTCCTGTAATCCCTCTGTTTTACTCAAAAAAAAATGGTTTAAATTTTTTTTTAATGATTTGGAAAGATAGTGTAAAATACATATTTTGCAGAGATTCCGTGGATGAAGACTTAGTTTTTGAAAAAAGGTTCAATGTTCAATTTAGAGAATGATATCAGTTTCTTAAAAAAAGAAATTGCCCTCCTTCAAGGTAACTATTATAAGAAAAGGCGTCTTTTTAAACAAAATCTAATTGCATAACGATATTAAATGTGGAATATTTTTTTAATTCATTTTTTTAACACAGAATAACGCAAGTGTTTTAGAGGGTACACATTTTATTCGAAAAGGAGAGGAACTCATAACAATTTTCGGAATTTAACGAGCAGTGCAAAATTTCTTCACCCCAGTTATTCGGAGCGATTTTAATAATTCTTTCCATGCAAAAGATTTAAGCATTTATTCTTCGTAAGCAGAAGAATTATGTTACTATTTAATTAGAATTTCAAATATCATGACAAAGGAAGGAATCAGAACTTTCGAGATTTAAAAGATTAAGCTGACTGTTTAGATGTCATGGTTAGGAATTCAAGATTTTAGATAGAATTACCGATTAGCTTTTGCTTCAATAGTTTCTAAACTGGAACACCACAACTCTAGAAAGAGGGGGAGGACTGTAAATTATTTACGAGTTTACGTGAATAGTTATGAAAAGAACGCATGAAGAAGTTCCCTTAGTATTTATCAGAATATATAGAATTTTAGTAAATAATAACCTCTAACTGATTTCCCTGATTTATAGGACTTTATAATTTTTCTGCGAATACTCATCTAAAGGTGTGTGCTGTATTTGAATTTAGAGTAAGGAGAGAAAAGATAAAGATTATTTGACCTGGAATGATTTTTATACTTGGTTAATATCAAAATTAATGTCTAATTTAAATTTATAATCGGTGATTGCATTGCTATTATTTACCTTTTAGTCAATAAGAGTATTTTTATTCGTGTTCTAATAATTATTTAACTTTATTTAACTCTATGTATCTATTTTTAATTCAATACGTTGATTTGAGATATTTTGTAAGAATCGTCTGCCTTTCAGACATTTATTTCAGTCGATGATGTATCTATGAAAATATCATTTACAAATCAAATAATTTAATTGTATATATTACTATTTATTATTCAATTTTGGAAATATGTATATGGCAATGAAAATTTACTCTGTGAGTTTTAAATTTAATTAGTTCACTCACAAGCTTGGAATGAAAGATTGAGTTTCAGTTCATAGTTTGTGCTACGCTTTCATTTGAAAAATTAGTGGAACTATCTTAAAGCCGGTAAGAAAAGAAGTAATTTCTTAAAGTTTTTAAGACATGTATACTATAAAACTACTATAAAAAGTGTATAAAACTTTTGTTTGGCATCGATATTTATTCATAGAAATTTCGAGTTTTGATTTCGAATTCGAATTTTTAAAGCCATGTGATTTAATTAATTTCTCTAAAAGCCTTAAGATCGGTATTATTCGTCCAATTAAATGGAACATCGCGCCTTTTTTTAATATATAACATGGTCTCTAAACGTCCTTTTTGATACTTCTGAAAGCAAAGCTTGTAGATTCAATAGTCATTTATACGAAAATATTAAAAAATACTGTCGAACCCTATGATGTTGAACTTTTCCCGATTTTCTCTTCATTAACCTCGCGGAGACTCTTAAGGCTCCCGTCTACCCGCCATTTTGATTTCATCAGCTTAATGTTAATCCTATGGAATTTCGACATGAATTCTCCCATTTTTATTATTTGATCTATTTAAATGCAACGTAGTGTATCTGAAAGAGTAAAAAATAATGAATGCTTCTGTGGAATTACTTTTTTCTTCCTATTTTTAAAAATATTTGAAAATATTCCTTAAAGACCGAAAAACTCAAAAACGAATAATTAAAATACGAATAAAAATACTTTTAAAAATTTTAGGAAAAAGGTAATTCCACAGAAGCCTTCATTATTTTTTGCTCTTTCAAATGCACTTTATTGCATTCAAATAGGTCGAATAGTAAAGATGTGAGAATTCAAGTTGAAATTCCATAGGATTAACATTACGTCTACGAAATCAAAATGGCGGGTAGACGGGAGCCTTAATAATTTCTCTCTCTCTCTCAATTGCATAAAATTACAATTTCTACCCAACCAGAATGAAATGTTATTAGTTAAATTAGATAGAGCTAAGAAATGTTGGTAATTGAATTAGAGATAGTGAACAATAAGAAAAATAGACTTGAAAGGATAGAGATGGATGGCAGAAGATAACGACTAGCTGATAGATATTTGTAAATTTTATTGAAACTTCGTAATTAATCATTTATGTTGGAAAGGAATCAACTATAATATAGAAGCTCTTGAATAGGAACGAGTGATTAGGTAAGCTAAGACTTTTTAATTGGAAAATAATTAAGATTAAATGAGTTAAGATGGATTTGAGAGAGAGAGAACTTACGTATTTTATGTTGAAAATTAATAACCTTCTCTTGTTTTGCTATTACGTATCATCAGTTGGAGATAAGAACTTGTTGAACACTTATTTGGTATTTAAGATCATTATACTGTTAAATAAGGAAGAAAATACTTCAAATTTGAGCAATTTTTAGACGTGGACAAGAATTGAATTAATGCTGATTACTTCACCAATCAGGATACATTGAATGATTATTTGATCAAGTTGAACCCAAAAATGATAATAACGAAGATGAATTCATTGAAGCAACATGAAGAAAAAAGGTAATGGAAGAATTCCAAACTGACCAACACGTCTTGAAAAATTTAGTTATAACATTTTTGAAGACACTTTTACCTCACTGAATAAAAAACACATAGCCTTAAAACAGCTTTAATGAAAAATTACATTTAAAAAAAACATTTGAAACTCCCTTTGCAAATGTAAATTAACTTTTCGCGTTCCTTTTTTTCTATACAAACATTCAATGTTTATATACATCGTTTACAAATCAGTAACTAGCATATATATGTGTGCATTTTTTAAAATGAAATTCTTTGATACCTTAATGTTTTAAGTTTTCTTTATCCCTAAAAATAAAACATTCATATGTGTTTAAGTAAGATAAAAATGATCAATTTTCAGTACGTGTTTCCGTAAATCGAAATATTTGTATATTGAATTTATGTATTATCCTTGGGCATAATTTCACATAATAGGATAAAAAATAATGTTATGGGCTTGGAACTTATTCCATCAGTAATATATTCCATATAAAGTCTATTAATTTTGTCACTTCTTATGATGTTTATCTCACAAATTTTTGACGCCACTTCAGCATTTCGTATTTGCAGCTTTTTTTATATTACAAAAAATATTGCATTAGAGGAACGCACTCCAAAATAAATGAAGTTTTTGAATATGAATCAAAATTAATATTGTGGTACGTATTTCAAAAATAATATGAGAAAATAGTATATTGAAAAAAGTAATGAGATATAAAAAAACATTCTGAAAGTCATATGATATTGGAGCTTATTACCAGACAGGAACCAATATCCTGGAACCGTTCAGCACAACTTTAGTATATACATATATGTTCCCAATGCTTTTCATTTCTTACAAAGATATGAATATAAGAACCGATTTTTATATGCATATAAGGTTATAAGGAAACAATAAGAAACCTATACATATAAAGAGCCAAAGCATATAAAGAACCAATTTTTTTCCTGTAAATAATAACTAAATTTTAAGAAATATTTTTATATGAAAAAAGTAAACATTTCTAAAATTACAAAATGAGTGTGTGTGTGTGTGTGTGTGATCATTAAACCCTTGTTTCAATACTTGATTTACACTTTTTTATATGTAAAGAGTAAAATATTTTTTCTATGTTTAAGAAACCCTCCCTCTTTTTTAAAAATTGGTCCTTAAATGCAAATATGTCTAAAAAATCATATCCATATCCAACTAAGGAAAAAAAACAATTTTTGACTAAAAAATTACTTTCATAGTTTTGTAAAATAATTTGAATTTATATTATTAAGTATACAAAAAATTCCAAGTTATATTAATAATTTTAAAGCATATATCACAAATAAACAAAGAGACTTAAATTTGGTATTTTATTGCCCCCCCCTCCCTAACATATGTCTCGGTCCTCTTAAAATAATCTGTAATTTACACAATTATAATTCCAATCTTTTTACGTTCTAAAATATGAATTTGGTATCTATATACATTCTCTCGGTATCGGTTAACGTTATGTGTTGAGGCGAAAATAACTTATAATGTTTGTTTTTTTCATATTCGCAAATTATTTATTTCTTACCTTAATTTTTTTTTAAATTTTAAAATGATAATTAATTTATTTATTTATATAGTCTGTAATTAAAAAAATTATGATTCTCCTTCATTTGTCCAGGAACAACTATATACCCCTAACCACAAACGATGTAACAACTTAAAATGTTCGGAATCGGAGAGCAGAAACAGTGTACCCGATTGCAAAGAAAAATTCCTTCCCAGCCATTGTGTCCGACACTGCTACTCCAACTCATTGCGCAGATAGGAGAAAAGCGGGAAGTTGTTAAAATTAATGAGAGTAATGAAACAGTAGAAGAGTCTTCCCGTTCAATATTTAAGTTCACCAGTCGATAATTAAGGCCTGCGTCTTTAGAGGGAAAGCGTCTGATTTGGAACTCCTTCCATTCTTCTACTTTATCGAACAGGGCGCTTTACTAGGATGGGTACAGACGTCTGCGCACTTTTCTCTCAAATTTGCAATGCAATTTGTTTGTTTGGGGGCGGCAGAAAAAAACAAGCTTGCAATTTAATTAAACATTTTAATGTCCTAGGGAATGCATGATCATTCTGAAGTTTATTATTCTGAATATCTATAAAATATCGTGAGTATCCTACCCTCAGAACTTTTGATTAAAGAACACAACCAAATATATTATGTAAGGTATGTTTCACTCAGATATTTCTATCTTTTCGCCATGACAGCAAATATAACACAATAACCCTTCGAGACTAACCCAGAGATATGCTCGTAGTAAACCAGTAACCAGGTCTTTCTAGAGTACTAACTTTGCTGAAACGTGTCAAAATTTTAAGTCGATCGACCAGAAACAGCGCTGAGCATCGAGGTTGAGTAAAGTCGTTTAGTTTGTTTAAAATGGAAAACCGAGTTTCGTTCTGATAAAACATTTTTAATGGGTAAAACACCGTGCAAGCGAAACAATGGATTGAAAATGTTACCCGGACTCTTGTCCATCAAAAGCAACGAGATTTGTCGGTGGTTTGCCGAGTTTAAACGTGTCGTACCGACACAAATGACGCGGAACGCTCAGACCTGTGGAAGCCGTTACACCGGAAAAATGTGAGTGAAGTGACAAAATTATAATGAAAGATCGTAAAGTGAAGCCCGTGAGATTGCTGACAGATATCATATGGAAGTGTATTTACTGAAAAGGTTTGAAGTGAAGTGAAAAAGGTTTTTCCAAGTAAAGCCGCGATTAAGCTTTCGATGGAACAAAACAGCAAACGAAGCCGATGATTCAGAAAGCTGTTTATCGTTATTTACCTCGCAACAAAAATTTCTTGCGAAAAATGGGGTGGGAATTGTAGTGTTGGAACGATTGTATCACCCTAAAATGCGATTAACAAAGGTGTTAAGTGTTGATGAATAAAAATTGCAAAAATGTTGTTTTTAATGTTAGTCTCGAGTTATTGATTGATGGCACTACGTATGCATGTCCATTGTGGGTATATGCTACAAATACCGATATAAATGTGTCTTCAAACTGATCAAATCTCCATTCTAAGACAAGATGTCTATGAGAAATAATCAACCACTAGGGAAACAATCTCTCAAAATCCATTAACGCTTAGAAAACACATTCAAAACTCAAATAATTCTTTTTAATTGCTTCCTCACACGTGATAATTTGTATATGAAATTAGAAAACTACACGACTAACATAAAAATCTTAAAGGTCCAGGAAAATTTGACTTTATTCTTACGAACTACTCTGAACTGTATTTTTCAATATATTCATACATTCCAGCCTCCCTTTATTTTACTTTCCTTTGTAAAATATTTTAACCCTTCAATTTTTTTTTGATAACCTATAAATATGCCTCTTGTAATAGACTGCAAGCCAGTTCTTTCAATTTAGACAAACTCAATCTCTAGTAGCAAATTTATAACCGTAATTTCCCATGATAGTTTATTTTTTAAGACTTGACACTCTAATTCACACCCAAAATTATCTTTTCACATCAATGGGTGCAAACCAACAAAAAGTCTACTTTTCCTCTAATCAAAACACGAGTTTTTTTTAAAACCATCTATAGATCTCTAACCTCTCCCATTGCTCTTCAGGAATCAGCAGCACATACGTAGTCTTCAACTGTGGACATTGAGCTTATTCGGATTTTCTTTAATAACCTTTGAGGAACTTTAATTGATATGCATAAAACAAACAGTTTCTTCCTAACCCAAATGAAAGTGATTATTCTTAATTAGAGGCAGATAGAAATAAAGGAGTCGGCTAGAGAGAGAGCTTAAAGAAGGGAATTTTGAGGATATAGTCCGCGGCCTATAGTTGAGTATATGCCTTACAGGAGGTGAAACGATATCGGAGAGTTGCTACAGGCTATAGTGACGCAGTGGAGTCAAGAAATAATCAACCTCAACAGGGAGAGATTTGGTAAGATACTATTAATTCGGTATTAATTGAATGCATGGACTATCTAGATGGTACAGGAGAGACACACATCCCTCAGACATATTACCTAGCCATCAATAGTTGTACTAGATTAATAAATAGTTGTACGTGATTAATATGTTCGTAAGTCTGTCTCTCTTTGTAGGTTACTGACTTTTAGTGATATAATTGAGTTATGGCACAGGATTCAGTAGAATGCACACCACAAAACTGAAGGATTGGTTTCATTGTGTTTACATTCCAACATTCCTAAGGACTTCGTAGATTACTGGAGACCACTTTCTGTGCCTAGCAATCTGATACACAGTATCCATTCGTCGTCATAGTACTTCCTATCTGACGCCGGTCCAACTTTTATTGATAGCCACCAATTCTGCTGCATTTTGTAGGTTTTAATTTCTTTTAAAATTGTTACTGTAAATGGTATTTTTGACGTTGATTGACATTTCTCTCACATCTTATCATTTTAAACTTCATGTAGTTAACGGGGTAAGGTATCGACGTACTTCAAACAGCTATTAACTTCAACAAACGACCAGGTTTACTTCAGAATCAAAGAGCAAAACTTATCTTCTCCAAAACAAAAATAACAGTTTATTTCAGGTATTGTTTCGATAACCCCAGGCTTTTCGGCAGGCACTGAGCTCCCAGCGCAGAGAAGAGAAGTTCGCTGGGAGCTGTTAAAATAATGAGCGAAGTAAAACGTGGCATGAAGTTCCTGTCATATTTCCAGTAGCTCGCCCAGACGATACAATTAACGCCAGGCTTTTAGGAAATGCGTTTTATTCTGAAATATGACGCCAGCCACATTTAGAGGACCTGCCGAACGGCACAGCATCAACAATAGAACCAACTTCTTGTTGTGGGATCTTAGTTCAATTTTCATTCTACCTCAGATGATTTTGCTTCTGTCTCATAATGAATCAAGAAACTATGATGTTTATTAAATTGAAACATGGGGGAGAGTTGAAGAGGTTTAGATTACCTTTCACTTACTCTGTTTTTTTATTTAAAATCATTCTACAATAATGTATTGAGCTTGAGAATGGAGGGTGATGGTACAAGTGGTATTGACAAGAATCCATGACAGACATTCTTTCAGCCGAAGTGGTGGGTGGGTAGAGTCTTGATACTTAATCACCTTCACATAGAGATATTAAATCTACCGGCAGTAAAAGTCCGCTTCTGAATGGCAGAAGCAATAGAGTGGGTGTTAGTTCAGATATTGTCCTTAATCGAACAATGAGTCAAAACCAGCTTGACTAACTTCGATTTATCCTGATCGCCATCATGTTATTTCCAAGTACTTACCAACGTCATATTTTTGTTTTGGCAACGTCTGAACAACATCAGTAATCCAAACACTTTCAAATATTAACAAGTCATTTCATAAAAGAATGTCATTTCATTAAGAAATATTTCTTTACTAAGATATCAAAATGCAACAAAACCGTGCTGTATTTCATGAATTTTAGGAAAATAAAACATTTTCTTATAAACTAACAGATCCAATAATCCAACTATTGTAATTTTGCTAGAAAAATCCAGAAATTCTATGTATTTATACGATATTACTTTTAGCTTTCTAGTTTCACACAACCGTATTTGTCAGAATAACGGGCTATAGCCAACTAATGTTTAATTATATATTTTTATTTCAAGAAAGAGCATTAGCTTCAATTTCTCTACCAGAAAGCTCGAATGAAGACAGACACCTGTAATTGATTACAACTCACATTTTCTAAGCCATATATTCAGTTAAATTCTTGTTATATAAGTTTGTAATACATAGACTACAGAGGTTACCCATCGGGTAAGTGATGAGAACATATTCTGGTTACTGTCCTCGCATCTAACCGAGTGAGGACTTATAAAACTCGTGTGAAATGAAACTAGGATTAGACGCAAGAGTCCAAACTGGTATTCCGCACCACATCATACGAAAATGATCAGATGCAAGAAATAGGAAAAATGGTTATCAAGGTCGAAAATGAGAAGAATCGCTATGCCTTCTTGAACATGTAACCCGTGCTTCAAAATAATAGATTGATTGCTTAAACATCAAACTTTGAAGCAACACAGGGACTATTGACGACATACTTCATAATTTTAGAATCAATCGAGGAGAGGACAATACCTGAGCTGACATCACTTCTCCAATTTCCACTGCATGCCATAGATGGAGACTTGAGCTCCAATTAGTTTAATGTACATCATTTCTACTCCACGGAAGCCTTATTTGATAATTACTCAAACCCGCGACTCGACAAAGAACGTCGGCAACGTGCTCTCGACTATAGCCTCTGGGCCACATAACACATCAATCAATAACTCCTGAGACTAACATTGAAAACAATTATTTTTGCAAAATTTTTCTATTCATCAACATAACACCTTGTTAATCACCTTTAGGGTGATCAATCATTCCAACGCTTTCCAAATCTTTTTCCCAAATGTCGTTCTTTTCGCAAGAAATCTTTTGTTATGAGTAAATAGATAAAACAGCTTCTGTCATTGACTCGTGTTAGCTTTTGTTCCATGAAAGCAATCTGCACACTTGGATAAAACTTTTCATGCTCAATCATGAAGGATAAATATACTTCCTATATAGCCTGTTATCTCAGCACCACTTGAGTCACTTTGAGATCTTCATTATAATTTTTGTCACTTCACCACATTTTCCGGTGTAACGGTTCGGCACTAGGTTACCTGAGCGTTCCGGCGTCATTTGTTTGTGTCGGTACACCACGTTTAAACTCGGAAACACCGACAAATGTGCTCTGATGGACAAGAGTCTCGGCACATTTTCAATCCATGTTTCACAGCTGTATGCGTGTTTTACCCATTAAAACAATGTTTTATCAGAACACAAACTGCATTTTTCATTTAAACAAACTACAAAACGATTCTTGATCCAACCTCGATAACTCAGTGTTTCTGGTCCGATCGACTTAAAATTTTGACACGTTTCACAGTAATAGTAACTTCAGAAGCATCCTGGTTATTGGTTACTACGAGCGCCATCTCTGGGTTAGTCTCGGGAGTTATTGATTGATGTGTTACTTACCAAAAAGAGCAAACCCTCTTAAAAGAAACGATCATTAATATCTCAGAGGTACCCACAACGGGGATTTTGATTGTCCCACTGAGAAGAAACATGAGGAATATTGGCAACGGACCTCGTGATTTTAAACCTCGGTCAGGGGACGAGGACTAAACCTGAACCGGTATCTTCCTATCCAAGCATCAACACTATGCCAATGGGAGAACATTGAACCTCAACCAGATTTAACTAATATCAGTCTCGCTACAGGGTAGATCTTTTGTGGTATCAGGCTCGAACCCTTGACTCGATAAACACAACGCCTACCTCGAGCCAACGACCGTGATCACCAGACTACGACATCCACACCCACGATTAGAGGACTTTTATATTCTATTCAATTTAGAATGATTCAGAATACAGTATTCCTATAATCTTAAGTCCTGCGCTCCCATGCGTCGTTCTTTTGTGTTCAAAACTTCTGTGCATTCGACAACAATGTTCTAATTTAAGATTCCAAATATTTTCTTCCGTAAAACAATAATAAACTTTCGTAAGTGCACCGTAATTTCGCAAAATAGTAATTATTCCTTTTGATTCTGCGAAGAATGCCACACATCACTTAACAAACATTGTTACAACCCCCAGTCCCCGGAATCAAGTAGCGGAAACACTCCTGACTTGGAAGAATATGACAGATTCTTCCATCCATTGTTTCCAACACTTCCTCTCTTCATTCAATGCAGCAGCCACTGCACCCAGAGAGGAGACACTGAAAGTTGTTAAAATTAATGAGCGAAATAAAACTCTGCGCGAATCTCCCCGTTCAATATTTAAACTCGTCCGAGCGATAATTAACGCTAGCGCATTTGGAGAGAGTGCATTTCGGTAGAAAAGAGGGAGTTCGACTCTTTTCGTCTTACCGAATTTATTGAACTGGGCAATATCATGATGGTATTGACTCTAGATGCATTCTGTTATTTTACCTGTAAGTAATTTAGCCTTATCTTCTCGTGTACAGAAGAATTGTCTTCCTGTTTAGTCAGAAATTCAATTGTCGTTTGAATTGACGGAAGATAATTTAGATTTATGTCTCCTTTCTTCTAGACAATTCTATTTCGTTGACGTAATATTAATCTCTTTTGGAATTTCTACCATCCTAAAATCTTTACTACTTTGTCTATTTGAATGCAAAAAAGTGCATCTAAGAGAGCAAAAATTAATGAAAGTTTCAGCAGTATTAACATTATTCTCGAATTTTGAAAATATTTTAGAAGATTTTTAAAGTTTGGAAAACCCACAAACGAGTTATTAAACTAATGGTAAAAATATTTTTAAAATTGTACGAAAACTGTAATCCCACATAAATGTTCATTATTTTTTGCTCTTTCGGATGCAGTTTTTTGCAATAAAATAAGTAAGATATTAAGGATTTGAGGATAATAGTAGAAATTCCATAGGATCAACATTACGTTCAAGAAATCAAAATGGCCGGTAGACGGGCCATTTCGATTTCGTTAGGGTAACATAAATCCTTTGGAATTTCTACTATTATTCGCAAATCCTTAATATTAATAATACTATATATTGTTTTATTTGAATGCAATGAAATGTATTCGAGAGAGCTAAAAAATAATGAAGGTTTCTAAGAAATAAAATTTTCTTTCCTAATTCTGAAAATATTTTTATATAGTTTTAAAAACACAAAACACATATTCGAATCATTAAAAACAGACTTAAACTTTTTTTCAAGAATCAAAGAAAAATTGTAAGTCCTTTGAAACTTTCAATGTTTTTTATTGTTTCCAATGCAATGGATTACTTTCAAATATCGCTGTGGAGTAAGAAATACGTGGCGAGTCTTTGGTGGCATCAAGACTTGAATCCTCGGTTCTACGAAATAATGCTGGTCGCAATCACTTTTAAAGACCGGAAAATCCAAAAAAACATCAATTGAATATAGTTAAAAATATTCTTAAGAATTGGGAGGAAAAATTTAATTTCGCAGAAACCTTCATAATTTTTTTTGTTATTTCTTATCCATTTGTTTGCTTTCAAATAACTACAACAGTCTAGGTTTGAGGAGGAAAGAAGAAGTTCCTTAACCTGACACTCAAAGATTAACATGACACTCAAAAAATCAAAATAGCTTTTAGATAGGAACTTTAAGGTATTAGACTTGCAATTAAAAAAAATATATTGATACAGTAGTAACTTGGTTAATGATGGCCTCGGGCAACAATGTACTTGGTTAACGACTCAGTGCTGTAAGAAAAAAATGTTTTGGCTAACAAAACAGGGTTTGGTTTACGACATCTTATTGATTGTTTCATTTTGTTATAGCGCCGTTTGGCGGTTGTCGAGTGATTAGAATAATCCTTATTTTAGTAGGTTAACGAATGTGGAACTATCTGTATTATTCGAGACAGGATCCGAAAAGAAATTAATCAATTATCATTATTGTACTTGTAGGAAGAATAACTTTAAATAACGACGGTTTTAGTTAACGACTGTAATAATGGGAACAAATTGTCGTTAAACAAAACAATGTACTGTATTTTTATAAATTTATTTTCAGTTAAATTCATAATTCAAACTCACACACACATAAAGTTACGAATAAATTTAATATTTTATTTTAAAGCAAATTCCATAAGATTATTAGAATTTTTCCCCGAAAAATTTAAAAGATGCTAGATTAAAAACCAATTCACACGTTTAGGCAAATTTTTAATTCCAAAATTAATAAAGCACCTAACTCAATTACATTTGCTACAAATAAAATATATTTAAAAAATTAAAATTATCTAAGATATCAAATTGTAATTTTCAGTATTTAAACGTTTTTAAAATATTGCTTCATAAAAATAGAAATTTCTTATTCTATCAAAATGTTTCAGTTCGCAATAATTACAATAGATTATAAAACGTTTCAAGTGATTGCATGATAATTGTTTAATTTAATATACTTCAATATTGGAAATCTTTCTAAGGAACAAAGTTATGAAGTAACGAGGCATTTGAAGTTTCAATTAACTTATCAGAATTATTTCATTTATCACAACTCAGAATTTTTCTTCAATTACAGCAGCTCTACGACATTGGAATATATTAAGACCTTCAATAAATCCTCACTGTTTTTGTGTGTGTGTATGTGAAAATAATTGCTTTATTTAAAGTATGCGGTAAACAACATGTCACTCAAAGTATTGCTTATTGCTAGCCACTACTTTCTCCCATCTTTCTGGCAACATACGAATTCCACGTCGGAAAAACAACACGTTTTTTGAGGCTATCTTAGCATTGATTTTTTATAACTCTCTGAGAATGAAAGCGCTGCTCAGCCAGACCATGCGCCATCGAATGGAATAAGAGATAATCGGAATAGGTTGCGTCCGGCGAATACGGCGGGTGGGTCAGGACTTCCCATTTAAAAGTTTCCAAGTTGGTTTTCACCAGTTTTACAACATGTGGCCGAGCTTTGTTATGTAACAAAATCACCATGTCATATTTCTTCTAGTATAGTGGCCTTTTTTCTTTAGGGCTCGGCTTAAACGCCTTAATTGTAGTCGATAGAAATCTGATATAGTTTCGTTCAGTTTGAGCAGCTCATAATAAGTTATACCCTGCTGATCCCACCAAATACAGAGAAGAAGCGTTCTTTATCTCCAAGATAAAAATCATTATTTTCGGAGCGTCAAAACCAGTCTCTATATGTCGTTTCCGACAAAACATGCTCACCATACGTCTCAACAACTATTCTGTAGACTTTAGCTTCTGCCATGAAAATTTCTTGAGTGTGTGGACGTGAAATCGAATCAATATGGAGGATAATGACCAATGTCCCTTAATTCACAAATCTTTAGGTTGATGCACAGGTAGCAGAGCTTGAACAATAACAGCACAAATAGGTACACAGAACTTTTACAGGCTAGTGACACGGATACAGGAACCAAACAGCACATTTAAGAACAGTCACGGTAAAAACAGAAACGTTCAGCTTAGCAGCTCACTAGTTCGCACGATGGACAAATCCCCGCCTTAATACTATGCACTTCCAAAACAGACTCCGACCACTCCCGGCATGTTCACTTTCAAGTGCGACAACTTCCAGTCGATTTCCCGACGATCTCCAGAAAAGAGACTCCAAAGACAGACTGATTCCCCTCTATCAGGCTCTTAGAGTATTTATATTTGCCCCAGTCAGACGTGGTGTCATGCGAAAAATTCTAGAAAAGTTTATAACTTTCTTTCCGATCGAAATTTCTCCTAGGTTCCACTCTATTCGGGATGTTCCCATTTGTCGCCATAGTTGTCAAGTTTCCTGCTAAGTCACCAAAATGGTCACTAAATCCATCGCCAGGGCTGGTCATTGCTTAAATTTCCTTAGCTGTTTGATGACATCTCTGAAAATGTTTCTTTTCCTACAGAAGAGAACCACAGCAGGGAAGCGCCATCTCGTGTACACAATATCATCGTTCACGTTCGTTCTTTTGAATAAAATAATGCAATAAAATTCCCTGCAAATGCTATTTATTTGGAACATAGCTCGACATTTTTAAAATTAAGGGGGAAATGAGTTGACTTACGTTGTGGCTAACTAACATGCACTGAAGTTCAAGCTTACCTACAGTACTTTCTTGTCGATCGTTACCATCTGAAATTACAAGCACTTAGTGTTGGTAATACCATCTGCAAGGAATCAGCAAGAACTTTTTAAGGTCTAATACTAGTGAAATATCTCTTAAAAAACGTTTAGAGGAAGGGTATGCTACCTATATATATATAAAAATAAATATCTTGTTTATCGATATTCAGCAGTAAAAACACGACTATTTTGTTGTTTTTGCAATGTAGTAGCTCCTATCAGTCTAGGTATATCGAGAATTGAAGAATAACTAATATATCTATAGAAATTTCCTAATTTTTGAAACTTAGATAAAATATTTTGTAGAAATTGTACCGCAAAATTAGTAAATATGTGTTTTTCTACCACAAAATTAGTAAATATGTGTAACTGAAGTGACTTTTGTTAACTTCAATTTAAATGATTTATAATCCTTAAGCTTTATTCGATGCCTTTAATGATTTTAACTAAATTCTTTACTTGTAACCAACAATACAGTTCCTCTGAAGGAGTGGTCTATTATTTAGTAGCTGCCCTATCAAGAAACAATCACAGCTATTATCCTAATAATGGTCTTTCCATTAACTTAGAAATTCCATTAGAAGAAAACTAAGATTTGTTTCTGGGTAATTATTTACTATTCAAACAAATGACCGCAGTGTTTAGGAATTTTTATCCTGTCATTAAAGTATTATTTGATGGGTTTTAGAATCTTTAGTTTAGAAGCTACTTTGTAGCGGAATTTAATTGTTGCTTTTCACCTTAAGTATTCCATATATCAGGTTAGTTCTAAGTTATACCATCAGCCATATGTATTGCAATATAAGCACTATTATATGGTACAATATATATTTTAAGTGTTTTTATTGAAACGCAGTATCATACAGAATTCAATTTTAGGAGCCGTTGAGCGAGATCTTTGTTTAAATTTGATTTCTTTTAATTGTTTAACTTCTTTCAATTATTTAAGCTTCATTTCTTTTAAATGTTTAATTTCTTTTCATTGTTTGATAGCATATTGATATTTGCTATCAAAATATTTTTAATGTTAAAATATAACCGTCAAACAATCCAAATGTTGTGTTGCTCCAAGCAAGCCTTTTCCAAAGATGCCGAAGATGGTCTCATTGGCCGAAAAAGTTACGACAAAGAATTTTTGAGGTGCGAAAGGCCTCATGATCACGAATACGAGTAACTGAGACATATACATCTGACTGGGAGTCATGATGCTTCATAAAAACCATTTTCGATGCTATGAGAACCATCTATTGGAAGATTTAAAGACTTATTGAACGATCATCGTAGATCGTGGGATTAAAGTTACATAAAAGTAACAGACGAGATAGGTAACAAGATTATATCACAGCATTATTTTAAGTTAAAAATTAAAAATTAAGCATCACCTTAATTCCTCTAACTATTATTTAGTTGGTTAAATTAAGCTTCTTTATGCCAATAAATGTCTTCAAACGATTCGTGTAGCCATTAACATCAATTCTAAGAAAGTCAGTTTCTTTTTAAATTCCTACTATTAGCTCTCTCTCTCTCTATGTGTATGTATAATATATATATCTTGTTCAAATTTTCAATTGTTAATAAAATACTTTTTATTCACCCACTCAAGTTCAAATACATTTTTTAAACTTGCTGTGAATGACACTTGATGTTAATACAGTTTTTTCAAATATTAATTCATTCAGTTAAATTTAATTGGTGAAAATACAGTTTAGCCTATCCAGTTGGCGTGATTTCAAAAATTGCCAAACTTGGCGATATTTTTGGCTGAACGTTAAGTCCGTGAAGCGAACCAGAGTAGCCACATTTGGCAAAATACCGCCAAATAATTCCTGTCGTTAAGGGTGGTTGGGCTGCTCTGCATTCCAACCATTTAATTTGGCGGATGAATTAAGAAACAAGCCAATGCTTCTTCTATGTCATTTGTCTTGCAATGACAAAATTGGTAGTGTGTCGGCGTAGAATCTTCATGTCTTTGGATCGAATCTCGTCGAAGCATAAAATTGTTTTATTTGATTTTCAAATTATTAATTTTAGTTTTATATGGGAGAAAAAAATTTCTCTAAGATCTTTAGCTGGATATAAATTTAGGAATAAATACCGACAGTGACGAAGCGCGTAGATCGTAGGAAAATTTTTTTCTTTTGCCACTTAATATCGTGATTCGGTCATATGTATATACATAGTTATATTAATTGTAATTATTTAATAAAAAGTATCTAAAATAAAAAATTTCTATGTTGACCTATATTGGAATAGACTTTAAATTTTTTTTTTATTATCTTAAAGATTACATCAAACCCATTAAAGCAAAACATACAGACACTCGCAGATATTAATTTTGTTGTTAATGCGCAACTGAAAGTTATAACTTTATTTGAAGTTACACCTTAAGCAGAATTTATCGCCAACCATTTATTTCTCACAAATCAACAAGGATAGGTTGCCACGCTAGCGGTTCTATCAGCATCCATGCACGCCTCTACAGCGAGACTTAAAATCTGATTTATTTCCTTTTCAATCTTGTTTCCACATTCGAATTCGGCTTTTTCCCTTACTCTTTTATAAATTAGAACCTTTAAAAGAACGAAGGGAAAGGGAAAAAAAAAAAAAAAACTAAAAATACTTCTGGAAAATTCTACTATCTTTTTAACTCGAAGGAATTTTCACTATCACTAAAGCAGAAGTTTTCTCAACCGTAAACTACCAGTAGAAACTGTTATGAAATAGAAAAGGAACGTTTTTCCTGGCTAGAAAATGCACAAGTGCTCCTAGCTGACAGAACTTACATTAGAAAATTGGACTTTGGTTACTTTTTTTTTCTTCGCTCCTTACTACAATGGAAAAGTTTTTCGCTTCTTTTCCGCAACTATTTTTAGCTTTTTATTCAGAATCTTCCCGAGTAGCTCGCGGGCATAAAAGATCGATGCAAGTGCTAAGAATGAAAAAAAAAAAAAAGTCCCAGAAAAGCCCCTCGAACACAACGGTAAAAGATGTAATAAAAGAAATAAAACCTTACATTTTGTCCGAAAAAAAATATATTTCTGATTTGTCTGTTCTAAGGGATTGTAGCTCGGTTTTTTTATATTATTATTTTCTGTGATGTATTGAGTTTAATGTATTTTGGCTTTAGTAAAAATATCTAGTGGAATGGTTTTTTCGAATACTTGAGGATACTTAGTGAGAGAATAAAATTTTTGAACGATTTTTCTGCCCAAAAATGGAATCATTAATCAAAACCTTCATCATTAGTTTCCGGCAAAGGAAAAAAAATATATCATTTATTTCTTACTATAAAAAGATCAGTTTATTTGAAGTATTTCGAACTTCGTATAAAATTTATATATAAAACAATAAATATATGTAAATAATGGAGTATAAAAGTACAGATATGCAGTGAGAAATTTATTAACCAAACAATAAATACGTGTAAAAACCGAGGCCCTCAAGGGATTGCCGTCTTTAGTCAAGTACAGGCACCATGACCCCGAGATATCCTAGTAATCTCTTCCTTTCCAATAGAGTTTACTGTTTTTGGAGAAGGCGGGTGACGCGCTCCGGGATACTCTGGGATACATCAACATCAAGGACTTGCTTTTTTTAGGTAGGTACGAGTATTGTGACCCCGTGACACCCCAGGGATCTTTCTCTTTTCTATAGAGTTTACTAACTTTTCTAAACACGTGTGACGTACCCCCGGCACATATCCTAGCAATTCTTCTCTATTTTCAACCTTCCTAATATATTTTTAATTTTTTTTTCCTTTTTTACAAGCGTCTAGTGCCTTGTTTGGCACAAATCTGGCTCTTGTGCCATCAAACTCTATTATCAACACTCAAACTGAGTATATGGCCGCGATAGCCTAGTGGTCATGGTCGCGGACTCAGGGCCGGCGGTTTTCGTTGAATCGCGAGTTCGGGCCTTGATTCCACAAAAGACCCACCATGTATCCAGGACTGATGCCCGTAAAATCTGTTGGGGCTCAAAGTCCTCTCATTGGCATGGTGTGGAAGTTAGGAAAGGTGGTGTCAGCTCAGATGTCGTCCTCGTCAGTTGACCGAGGCTCAAAATTACAAGGTCCGTCGTCAATAACCCTCGTGTTCCTTCTGGGGCGACGTTGGTAAAACCAATACAAAATGCAATTACCGGGTGTCTTAAAAGTTGCGATAATAAATTTTTTTATATTCAAATATGAGTGAATGAATGATGGTAGAATTTAATGACGCAAGAGCCAGACTTAGCTACGCAGTGCCGAAAAAGGTGTAATGGTGATTTAGACATTTGAAAAATATTAAAAAGTAAAAATTAATAGACAAGAAGAAGGGTTGAAAAGAGAGAAAGATGATTAGGTTATCCAGGGGGGCACGTCATCCATATTTACCAATGACAGTAAACTCCGAGGGAAAGAAAGATCATTTAAGACGCCTCAGGGTCATGATGACTGCACTTACTAAAAGAAGAGATGGAGCTTTACAGTAAAAAGTATCAAACAATTATTTTTATGCCAATGATGAAAAGCATTTTTAACGTGAAGTATAACATTTCTTTGAACAGCAAGTAAATTAATTTATCCCATTCTGTCTTGGAAGAAAAATTGTATTCGTTTGCGTATATTTTGAGAAAAGTGTTTTAAGATACTAGGACTGACTAGTATGCTTTGAGTACTGGCAATTTTGAAATAATTTACTATTTGGATATTATTTTCATGAACCTTGTTCTTTAAATAACCCAAAAGAAAATTCAGGTAATACTCAGATCAGGAGAACGAGATAGCAAAAAATATTTTGACAAGAGTCGATTGCAAAAAAAAATTTTTCACCACTTTTTTTTTCAAAAAAAAAAAAAAAAAAAAAAAAAGAATTATAATAATAATCTTAAAGAATATCCTTGATTTCATTACTCATACGACATACGATTATTGTACATTCTTCAAACCAAGAACATCGATTTCCTGATTTGATCATTTCTGTGGAGATACGTAAAGAACAAAATTTAAGAAAATAATCCTCAAACAGTAAATAGTCTGTAAATTGCCCCATTCCAACTAGACATTAAGTCACTTTCAGCATGCTCAAATGAGATTGGCTTTCCTTTCTGGAAAACGGTATATATTTAAAACAATTGTTATAAATGCAAGCTCTAAGTTTTTTTTCTACGTTATGTTACAGGAGTGTTTCATCGCTAGCATTAAAATAACTGTTTGTAAATTTGTTGTTTTTGCATAGTATTTCTGATTAATCGTCAGTAAGAGAATTTTTAGAACTTTTTTTGGTACTTTTCCATTTTGCCGCCGCAAGTAATAAAGTCGCCAAAAATGATACAACCGACGCCAAACGGAATATGTGTTCTACTATGTGTTGTCGCCAATAAAGCATGCTTGGCGAGATTTGCGCCGGTGAAATGGAAAAGTACCTTTTTTTTTATCGAGGGAACTTACGGTCAAATATTATTCTAAACAGTAGATGGGTTTATTTATTAACAACGTATTGAGTACGACATTTAAACTGGTACCTCCTTATCCTCGATTCTATACCTTGCCAATGGAAAGACTTATAATTTCAACTAGTTTTGACGTCACTTAAGACACAGTAGGTCTTTAGTATCGTCAGGACCTGAACCCACGACCCGAAGAAAACAAAACTAGTCCCAAGTCCACAACCATAACCACTAAGCTACTACGGCTACAGTTTAGACGGGGAATTATGAGTTTAGTTTAGTTTCGTTATTTTTCTATTAACGTCACATTAGAAGCAACACGAGGGTATTGGCGACGGACCTCGTAATTTTGAACCGCGGTCAAGTGACAAGGATAACACTTGAGCTGGCACTCCCCTCTCCTAGCTTCCACACCCCACTCACGACAGATTGAACGTGCATCAGCCCTGGCTACACGGCGGGTCTTTGGCGGCCAAGGATCGAAGCTGCGACTGAACGAAAACCGCCGGCCGCTAGTCCACGACCTTGACCACTAGGCTACCGCGGCCACAGGAGAATTATGAGACTTGGATTTTTCTTATTACATTCGTAACGAAACAATTTCTAAATTAAACGCTTAATGTGTTTGTGATGTTTCTAATGTTATCAGTTTTTTTTACCAGAATTAAAATTTTTTCCATATTCTTATAAATATTTTATATTATTGCTCTGAGAACAGCTATTTTTAAAGTTATATTTGTATTTGAGATATTTTGTAAAAGCTGTTTAATTTTCAAAATGTCTATCAGATCACTAATATATGTGTAAAAATATCGTCTGCAGACAAATTTAAATATAAATATTATTAGTTATGCAATACATATGTAGCAATGATGGTATATATCTTTCAGGTATTTACAAAAACAATTTCATTATTATAAGTGTAGAGCAATTTTTATTTACATTCCGTATAATTTTGAATTTCGATTTAAAACTCTTACTTTGAAAACACTAAGATTAAATTAATTCATCAAGAAATATACAGTTGACGTGATCACACTGGAGCACCTGAGCGTTATGCTTTTAATCTCCATGTCTGGTACAGAATTTTAAAAAAGAGCTTTACTTCGGCTTTTCCTGCCCAGAACTGCGTTTGTGAATTTAATCAATTTAATATTGTATAAAATTTGGAAAAGAAATTAATGAATTTAATTAATAAAGCATTTAGTTGTGTAATAATATGACGAAAGGTTACTCAGAGGCTGGAAGCTTTCCGAGTGGCTGACTTGAGTTGACTAGAGGGGAGTAGGGGTATATATCTGACTTATCAGCCGACCAATGGAGAGGTTGCCATTCAGTGTGTGTATGTGGTTTACTCGAGGTAGGATTTTCTAACATAGCTAGAGACATCTGGTAGTTGAAAACATAAATAAAGGAGTGAAAATTAAAGTGTTTGCGTGAGGAGACTGGTGTTAGTTTCAGGTTTAACAGAATGTTTTTTGGTCTTTTAATTTTTAAATCAGGATCATAGTTACAGATATTAAGGAGAGATTTGTTATCGATGGTCATGGGATTATTAAAGAATTTAAATGAAATTTTTTGAATGATTTGTTTGATTGTTGGGAAATTAATAGAGGAGTATATCTTTGTGTTTCTCATGAACCATCTAGCGTTTACTATTTGTCTGATGATATTATTTTGAGCTTTTTCAAGTTTATTAATATGTGTTTTGGCAGCGAAACCCCAAATGGGACAGCTGTAAGTTAGGATAGGTCTGAGAATCACAGTATAGATAACCAACTTATTACTGATATTTAATTTTGAATTCCGAACTAGAAGAAATATAAGAATACTAAAAAAATAATCGTGCACAGTGAACTTATATACAAAACATTTTTAATACATAATATACTCTTTCACAATTTACTTTACTCTACTGTTAAAAGCATTCATACATTCAAATATTCATTTATACAGATACGAAATAAATGAATTAATAACTATCATGAACCAAATTTAACTGGTACACTTCTTGATAAGTGCTACAGTAAAGGATATATGTGTTTCTATTTTATGTGATATATTGATTTAATAGAAATAACTAGAGGAATAACTTTATTTTCAACCACTTAAAGATAGTTAGTGAGAGAAAGAACTTTTTAACAATTTTTCTGTCCAAAAAAGAGTCATTAAACAAACCCTCTATCATCAGTTTCTCGTTACAGGAAAATATATCATCATTAATTTCTTATTATTAAAAAGATGTATTACTTTTTACTATAGAAGATTTTTAACATATTTTATGTATAATATACAAACAAAACAAAAAAAAAGAGCCGATATAATAAATTAGATTTTTTTTTAGCCAAACAAAGCAATAAATTTATGTAAATATAAATTTTGATAGAATGTTCTTACTTTTTGAAAATATTAAGAAAAATGATTTCAAATATAATAATAAACTATTAAAAAAACAAATATTGACATTTTGTCGAATGGAGTTTTTACTGAATATCCTATATTAGAGGACTGCATTTTGTTTTCTATGATTTATAGAATTTAAGATATTTTTGCATTAGAAGAAATATCGAAATCTAATAATTTTTTTGATACTTATAAGAAAAGCAAAGAAAATGATCATTTTTATGCAGTATATTACCTAGAAATTGGAGAATTAATCAAATGCATCATCATTAATTTCTCGTTACAGAAAAATTTATTTAACTAAAATATTTTTGTGTTATACATCATACATAATACACAAACATTGAAAAACAGACAGTTTAAGATATAGGTAATTTTTATTTACTGAAAAACTAATACATGTCACTATTAAATTTATACTCAAGATAAAAACATTTTCTTCTTTTATAAAGTAGAACATGAATTATAACACATGTAGATCCCAGGAGTAATTTCACTGATCACATTAAATTATTTATTATTTTTTTAAAAAAAAATGTATTTTAATTCATTTTATATGAACTTGAACAACTCCTTTCGATTACGAATAATTAAAAGTATCATTTATTACTGCCTTATATAAAATTAGAACGATTTTTGCATGAATTTTTAACAACGAAAACGTTATGTCATTCGCAATTTTATTTTGTATCGATTTATGAATATTTATTTTGAGAATTCTTATTTTTTTTAAATAAATAAACTATGAAACCTAGTAAAGAACATTTTTTAGTATCGTTATCCTTCCTTTTCCTATTAAATTCTACTACAGCAACAAACATTTTAAAAAACTAAAACCCTAAATTCTTCCCAGTATAAAATAATTTGTTTACAAGTAATGTTTGCACTATTTAATAATTAAAATTCATTAATAATAATAATTTTAATAATTTGAATTTTTTGTGTTATTAATGAAGAGGAAAATTTAACGAAAGAAATAATTTTAAACATATTTTTCAACGCTATATAAATACATTTATTGTAAAATCAATATCAAATTATCCCAACGTGTTAACTTCATTGAAAAATAACGCTACGCTTATTTGAAATCTAATAATGATTAATTGATTGATTGCTTATTTACGCCGCTCTTAGAAGCTCCAAAGGGTAAATAGAGACGGAGCTAGTCGTTTTCAACATTGGTTAAGTGATGAGGATGACATCTGATGTGCTATTCTCCTATCCTAACTTCCGCACCATCATAATGAAAGGACTTTTAACCCTGGCATGTTTGAAGTGTACGAGCAAGTGAGTGAATATTGGCACTTGAGTCAAATCTGGTTATGTTGCGCCACATCATGTGTAACTGGGATCCAGATGGAAGAAAAAGGAATAGTTGGTTGACAATAAGTAGAATGGAGGAGATTCGTAAATGGAGAAGGCTAGCTCTTATATCCCGATGCCCATTACCTGTATTTACCAGAGACAGTAAACTCCACGGGAAAGGAAAATCTCATTAGATTACCTCTGGGGATCAGGAGTTTCACGCTAACCTAAATAAAGTAAGTCACCGAGAAGATCTTGATTATTTGATTAATGTTGAACAAAAATTTCTGTTGGGTTTGAATTCTGCTAATTTGGCGACTTGGTGACCTTTTGGCGTGGTTCTTGGCGACCACTTGGCAAGATTTGGCGAAATATGGATGTTTCTGGAAGTTGCGGATTTCAGGTGGCGTGGCATCTAATCAGGAAAATCCGATGTGCAAGAAAAGAAAAAAAAAAAACGAGGGAAATGACGATGTGCAAGAAAACTCTCGCATTTTCCTTTCCATTTCAGCGCCGTCCAGCGTTTCACCACTTGCTCTCCATATATGCATTGTTGGGTAAAAATTGCTACTTTAGATGTTTTCCATTGCCCTTAAATGTTGACCCGCGAGTTTCAAAATATACTATAAATATGACTAAGATCAAAAACCGGGAATAAGTACAACTTACTGTCTTTTTGCTGTAAACTTCTTAAATAGTTTCTAAGTCCCATCATAATCATATAACCTATTGCCGGAAAAAAGCGTTGAAACCTCAAAGAAAAAAAAAAGGTATTTCCACAGATTAACTCATTGAAAGCACTTTAATTCGTAATGACCTTCTTTTCACAAGCCCACTTCTCATAATCTCCGGTTTTCAGAACCTACTTGCTTTAGGAATTTAAGCTTTCAATGTCCTTTCTAAACACACCCCTTTTGTGTTGGATTCTAAAAGCCAAACTCCAAGAAGTAGACCGTGCCAAAAAAAAAAAAAAAAACTTTTCTTCGTCGAAAGAAAGAAGCTTAGTTTTCTTTTGGTAACAAAGAAAAGCAGATTATAATAACGAAAAAATTGGTTAATCCTAAAGAAAACATTACTTCAGGTTGGACAAAAAGAAGCTGATAAGGCTTCTTTAGATCTGAGAAAAATAAAAAGACTTTTATGGGGCAAAATCTTATTTTTCGCGTTGAAATCTATTGTTCCTAAGAAATAAACGCTTACGTAACCTTTTCATTTCTTATTAAAGTATCTTGTTTTGGTAAACAAGCATTTTGTGTTGTGGAAAGTATTTGAACATTATATATTTCACAAATGTAAAGTAACTCTTTAGATTTTGCTCTCAGTAACTGATGGCTCACTTATCTCATTTGTTATTGAAAAAGATCAGGATTTTTACTTAATTTTTATTAAATTTACAAAACTTTATACGAAAAGATAATAAAAATGATCCCAATAATAATAAGCTATAATAAAATAGCGAAGTTGATTGATTCATAGTTAACGTCGCGCCCAGATGCAACAGACGATGTTTTAACAAAAAAATATGAATTTTTAAAATCGACTTATTTTTAAAATATATTATTTTTAACGCCAATCTACTGATATTAATATTTACTTCAACTTTCACTTTCAAAGCGACTAGCTTTCTGAGTCTCAAAAAAGGAAATCCCTTTCTTTCTTGCGTATAAAAACAAGCAGTTTTCACATAAACGCTCTTTTTCTTGCCATGTAAGCTCGAGTGTTGTTAGTGTCCCTTTTTGAAGCACAGTTTCCATGTTACCAGTGATATTTCTTTTTTTTTTAAAAAAAAAATGAGAATACCAGAATTTTAATAAATGGCTGTAAAAGTAAAAGTTGATAGACTGCTATTTATGCCTGTAAAATTGGATACTAGATACATTAAAGACATATTTCATATAAATATGTAGGATTTTCCAGCTAATTATTAAACAATTAATTTTATTTTCCAATTTACTGTAAAACCAGTTTCTCCGAAATTCGATGGATGGCACCACGAATCAAAGTCATGTGATAAGCTCATGCAGCGCCATCTATTCCAGAACAAAAACTGAGTGACACTCGTTCTCGCTCTCTTTCCCCCATTTTTCCGCTTCTCTTCTCCTTCACATTATCCGCGTCGGAAGCAAACTCCGAATGACAGAGCGCGTTCCAGCGCCCTTCCCCAATATGGGTTAAATGAGGCAGCCATCTATTTAGATCCGATGAACTGGCCAATCCGGCATATCATAGTGTAAATACTTTTCACTCTTCATCATCTCTCCTAATAAACAAGTAAAGCTACTACGAGCCTCATCCTTGAATTTCAACATATATATATATATATATATATATATGAAACATTACACTCTAGAGCCCTCAAATTCGGTAACGCAGTCGTGATTGGGATGTCGAGATTACTCTCCCTTATAAACACTTTTAATCTAATGAGTTTCAGTCACCGCAATTCCCGTAGCCACGGTAGGCTAAAAGTCATGGTCTCGAACTCACGGCCACCGGTTTGAGCGTTGATGCACTGAAGAACCACCTTATAGCCGGCGTTGGTACACGTTAAATATGTCGGGGCTCAAAGCTCTACCTTTGGTGCCGTGTGCAAGTTATGAGCTGTTGGCGGTTCAGGTGTTGTCCTCACCACTTGACCGAGACTCAAAATCATGAGGTCCCTCGCCAATAATCAATATGATCACGATCCCTTCATTTTTTATTTAATCGTTTTGAATTGAAAAATACAAACTTATGTCCCTGCGGTTCTGTTGGAGATGTTGATCACTACGGCTTCTATTGACCTTTTTCCAGGGATTTTTACTTAACATATTCTAGTGTTTAAGCGAAATCTATTTGTCTGAAAACCGTGTCAGTAAATCCTTACTAGCATTTCAAGCTTAAATTCTGTATTCTTACTGCTCGTAAAATTACCCGACAAATTCCTTAACTGCTTTAATTTTTTGTGACATCTCTTAATATTTCAATTTTCCTTATTGAGTAGTTATAAACTCATAAGGTTGCAATCTTAAAGAAACAGCATTTCACTTTAGTAAAATATCGCTGGCCTGTTAACGTTACCGATTTCGTATTTTTTTTAAGCACCTATTTTATTGCCTTTGAAAATGTCGTTAACAATTTTCAATTTACCAAACAGAGAAATGGATGATGGTTTTACACATTTCACGTTGAACCATAAGTACAATTTTGTAGATCCGTCAACGGGAGTTCACACGCAAAATGTTAAAAGAATGTGGGTTTCCGCTAAGTGGCGTAGCAAGAAACGGAACGGCTCGGCATCATCTAGAATCGTAGCTGGTAGAATTTATGTGGAGGAAATATGTGGGAAAAAAATGCTTTCTATAAAATAGTGAACGCAATTTTAGAAATATGGCCTTTTATGTAGTTTGATGTTCTAAAAGTGATGTAAATATTTATATTAAACATCTAAATGTTTATAGTACTTATTGGGATGAGATTTATCACTAAACATATAAAGATTATTAAATAAAAATATTATTTAAAAAAGTTTTATATTATTTATTGGTGTGTCATTTGTTTTCCTACATTTCAATTTTGCTCTCCGCTTACTTGGCGCTTTTAACTAGCTTGGCGATATTGGCGTATTCTTAATTTGGCGGGTGCCACTTTAATAGACAAGTACCTTTTTTATATAATACTTCATTTTTGATCATCGAGTTTGTGGACCCTTTCTGTATTGTGCCATTTTTTCTATAATAAAACTTTTTTCTCGAAGAAAATTATTATTGTTGGTTATTTTTTATTCCTGTCCTGTATGTTTTCTGCTCTATAAATGCATTACAAGTTTTATTTACTTTTGGTTTTGAAATTATTTAATATTCTATGTTCTTTTATCAATAAAGACTGAGTTAGGGAGTCATTTTCTCCGGGGAGGCAGGTTTGTAGCTGTAAGCCCCTTGGGTATTCTGCCATTAGCCCTCGTTGCTTCTAATTAGTGCGAAGTTAATAAAACCAAATCCCTGCCCTTCACTAGATAAATAATCTACTTAAGTCATGATTTATTCACAAGCACAGGCTCCCTGATCAAACAACGTCACATCGAAACACCAAAGGATAGTTTGTAGTGAATCACTTTTTCTACCCGATTCTTGTGCCATAACTCAGTCAAATACAACTAAGTCTAAAAGTCAATAACCCACACAAGGACACCCTAGTCAAGTCTCACACAACTATTTATTTCTCAACTTTGTAATATAATGACAAGGTATATTTGCTCTCCTGGGTGAACCCTTAGATATATTCGCCTATTCAACTATTAAAGAATTAGTACTCTCTTACCAAAACATATCCTGTTGAAGCTTACTTGATTTCTCGAATCCTCTGTGACCTCTATCATCCATAACAACACTTGATATCCTCTATCACTTGTAAGGCATACGCTCAGCGCTAGTCCCACTCAGCGTCTATCCAGTAAGTTTCATTTTACTTATATACCGTCATATCTAAATCACTTCACTTTATTTCCACCTGCATCTAATTAACAACATCACGTTTCATTTGGATTGGGATGAAATTGTTATTTTCAGAAATCAAAATATCAGTTAAAGACCTCAATTAATCTCAATTAAAGAGAAAATCGCGAATAGCCCAACGTCACAAGTTGAACGGAAATATGATGAAAACCATGTTTCAGTTTCTAAAAAAATTACAAAGGGCATTCCATAAAAACTTTGCGTAAAATCATGAAAGAATAAAAAATATATTTACAGCAAAAAAATAAAATATTATTCTTCAAAATACCTTTCCTCAGATGATATGCAACGGTTCCATTGTTCAACCCACTTTTCAAAACAAATAGAGATGGTTTTTTCTGGGAGATGCTTCAAAGAACTTTACATTGCTGGAATAACGTGTGAATCTACAATAAACTTTCAGCCATGGAGTAGTCTAGACGTCAAAAACAGCCAGAAATCACATGTGAGATTTGGAGTATAAAGTAAGGTGACCAGACGTCCCGCATTTTGACAATTTATCCCTCGTCCCGCGGGGTTTTAAGAAAGTCCCGATTCTTAGAAAGAACGCACAAGCTAGGGAACGGTGGGAGAAGGGGAAGGGAATATAAGGTTTTCGGCTTCCATACAGCTATTTCACCAGGATATCAGCTTTATATTATTTTTGTAAATTTTATTATGTTAAATTTTAATAATAAAAATAATTGTTGAAAACTGATTATCAAAGTTCTCTTTAATCAGTTGCTAGAAAATGACCGCCTTTGTTTGGACTTAATGAACAGTGGTAATTTTCGGCATTTTCAGCGACGAAAACATTTTGTAGCTATAAAATGAAGAGACAACAGTTTGTACACTTCCACAGATTTTATTCTTATGGCGACATGTTCCACTAGCGATCTAGCATCATTCGGAACATTGTTGCAAAAGAATTACATCTTATACAAGAATTGGAAACGGAGGGCAATTTTAGAGAAGAGAAGGGTCGGGGTGTAAGGAGTTTGTTGGTCGTCTACGAAGTAACGCCTTCATATGTTGAGTTTTATAACTCTTATACGATGCGCTTCGTACTGCGCGCTAGTGCTAGTTAAACAAGTGATGTCAACAAATAAGCTATTCAGATGATTTAGGTAAATAATTTATATAGGTACCAAAGGCAGGTATTTTTTAGGAAACAAATTTTTAATCAAGAACCTCCTCCCTCCCGCCTATCAATGGTGTCCCTCTTTTCGAATGTTAAAATTTGGTCTCTTTAGTATAAGGGGGATGTGACATGATTTTAATATTGGGTTTATTAAGATATTAAGGTATTGCTGAATAAAAGTAGAGACATGCATACGTGATGTAACGTCCAATTCCTAACTAGTTCACGACGTTTTCTTGATATATGTTGCCACAAATTTTTCAAAACTGAAACATAATATTAACCATTCATAGTAGTGTTTGGAGGCTCAACATTCTGATAGGTTACACTTTTATCTTCAAAGAAAATAATCATCATGACCTTTACAGCATATTTGGTTTTTCATTTCTTTTTTTTTTCGCGGAGGTTAACTCTGAATAACTCACCTATACTTCTGTTGGGCTATTAAAAATAGTTCTATAAGCAAGCACTAAAGTAGTGAAATAAAATCGACTGTTTCATTTAGAATATTCATAAGCGCTCAGTTAATATTTTGATATGATCCTGATTTAAAAATTAAAAGACCAAAAAACATTCTATTAAACCTATAACTAACAAACACCAGTCTCCTCACGCATACACTTTAATTTTCCCTCATTTATTTATGTTTTCAACCACCAGATGTTTCTAGCTATGCTAGAAACTCCTACCTGGAGTAAACCACATACACATACTGAATGGCAGCCTCCCCATTGGTCGTCTGATAAGTCAAATATATACCCCTACTCCCCTCTGATCAACTCAGGTCAGCCACTCAAAAGGCTTCCAGCCTCTGAGTAACCTTTCATCATATTATTACACAACCAAATGCTTTTTTAGTTGAATTCATTAATTTCTTTTCCAAACTTTATACAATATTAAATTTATTAAATTCACAAACGCAGTTCTGGGCAGGAAAAGCCGAAGTAAAGCTCTTTTCTAAAATTCTGTACCTGACACGGAGATTAAGAGCATAACGCTCAGGTGCTCCAATGTGATCCCGTCAACTGAAATATTTTGAAAAAAAATCACCTGCATTTTTATTTTTTACTTTCGGGGTGTAGCCACCATGTAAAAAAATAACTCTCAGTTTATATAAAATGCCCTTTGTAGTTACACGTATAAAGTATAACTGATTTCAAAATTTCGTAAATTTGCTGTAGAAATCAAAAATATTAATTATTAAAAAAGCATTAATATTATAAATAAAAAGTTTTTCTAATTTAAATCAATTTTGTTACATTTATTAGAAAAGCACATCAATTAGAGGACTTTTGTTTAGTTTCTCGAAGTAATATTGATTGCTGCCCAAGGCTAATACATCTAATTGACTGGTCATTTATTGCATTGTCTAAAGCCCTGGCTCTAATGAAACCTGCAATTTCCTTCACCAAGTGAATGATGACTTTATTCTCCAGACGCTTTCAGTCTCCCTCTAACCCAATGTTTTCCATGACTAGATAAAATAATGAATTGTTTTCGTTGTTTTCAATTGAAAACGTCCGCTGGATCCAAGCAACATCATTTCCTACTCCAACACTCTTTTCTTTCATCATTCTCATATGTTTCGGACTAAATCAATCAATTTGTTAACGCTTCCAAAAATATTTCTCATAGTTCTTACTTTTAGAAGTTCGAATCGAAACTAATTTTAGTTTTAAAAAAAATTAAGGCAATAGCTTTTTCAGTCTTTTAGAAAGTTGAAAATTACTTGTTCATCCAATTTACAATAAAGTTGAGAGAAACTTCATTCAATTTTCAAAAATCTACTAAGAAAAGGCTCGGCTATATTTTGTTTTCACTATTGACAACAACAAACTATTTCTAATGAAAGTTCTAAATTTCTCAAAATGAAAATTCAAAACTGTCGTGAATACGGGGCCAAATTCATCACCGCATTTTTCAAAACACTACTTTCTTCACCCGAAAATACCTCACCAGCCATCGACCAAAACTCTATAACTATTTATCCCAACTATTCTTTCATTACTTTCAGTTTACGACGTCAACACTCCAAAAAAATTTTCCTAAAAGCAATTTTGCGTAACCCAGTTTCTTGCCGAAGAAGAAGACAGTGTTATTCAAATTCTCCTTGGCGCTTACATTTTTATTCCATTCACTAATGACGGCGGGTTTATTTTCACACTTGAGTTGGGGAACAAAATATGAATTTGCATTTCCCCCAATCTCCAGCGGAAGGTATTTTAAATTATTTCTTACAAACTTTGGCTGATTGGATGATAAACAGTTTGTTAGAAAATAATGGTCAAAGGTATGCGGAAGTTTTGCCTAAATACTTTCTTTTGTAGTTAGGTATTCTAGCTTGTGATTTTTCTGTAAGCTTGTCTAGCGAAACATAAAAGAATCGAAGGCTGTAGAAAAAAAATAATGAATTGAAAAAATAAAAAAAATGCGTATGTTACACAGTTTGAAAAAACTTCATTAACAGATTTAAAAAGTGTTTCTTTACTGACAAAAATAACAAACTACACACTACGTTATTGTAAAATGTAAAAGAATGGTTGCGAAATTAGCCGATCACAGCACAATTCGATAGCTCTGCTTTTTGAAAAGTCTAAAATTTAAGTGTCAAAGCGTTTGGTGTTGTCATAACTTTTTATATTTATAATAACTTTCCTCAATAATAAATATTACCACCATTAAACGACAAATTTTGTTCTGACATTTATAATAATAAATCATTTATTTCATAAGCCTTTTTGATCAGCTCCATACTCCACAACAGAGGTTTTCAACCTGTGTTCCTCGGAACCCTGGAACTTTGACAGCGGTTCCGCAAGAGATCAGTATTTGCTTAATCAAAGTGCCAAAATTTTAATTTTTATAAAAAAACGAATTCTTGCAGGAAGTTTGCTTGTAAAAATAAATATAAATAAATATTTTACGGATGAAATGGAATCTTAAATTTCGTAAAAGTCACGTGCTTCAAATACATTAATCGAGACACATTAGGTCACATATTAGTCTCCATTCTTTGGCTCAGGTGAAGAATCGTCCACTTACTTGGCCACTTATTTAACTATTTTCATGGTATAATGTAAGTTTGGCGTGACTCTAAAATTAAAATTTGAGGCAAATGGCATTTTGAAAGATAATATTGAATGCTTTCATAATTTGCGTAATATTTTAGTGGGAGGTAACACTAATCCCGATAAAAATTAGTTCGGTCCAACATATATCAAATCTGCAAAAAACATTTCTTGAACACTTCCCTGTTCAAAAAGAAAATTATCTTGGATCCAAAATCCATATCAAGACTATGAAACTCCCAATAAAAGAAATAGTGCAATTAATTTATAAATCACCGACACTCAATTGAAACTAAATTTTACTCAAGTTGATATTATGCTTTTTTTTGTGTTGACATTAGAAAAAAACATCCTGATTGATGCGTCCTCATAATCATCGAAGACGTGTTTGGAGACGCCCAGGACAGCGTGCCGATCATGCTTTCACTACTGCACGCCACACAGGCCCTCCACCAGGAGTTATGGTCTGAGGTGCCATTTCCCTTGATAATCGGACCCCTTTGGTCGTCATTAGAGGCCCACTTACATCACAGCGCTACGTTGACGACATCCTGTTTTGCTACCGTTCCTTTTGCAGTGCCCTGGCTTTATTTTTCAGCAAGATAATGCCAGACCCCATACGGCACGTGTTGCTATGAACTATCTTACAGTTTGTCAAACACTTCCTTGGCCAGCCAGATCTCTCTCCAATCGAGCATGTCTGGGATAGGATGGGAACACGACTGCGTCTACCAGGGAATTTTGATGACTGACAATTGGAGCAAATTTGGCAAGAAATACCGCAGGAGAATATCAGGGGATTTTATCACTATGTGTCGTGTGATAGCTTGCATCAAGGCCAGCACCTTATTGAGCTCGTTAATTTGTAATTATATAACTCTAAAATAAATCCTTAAATTTTTCTGATACTTTAATAATTTTCTATGTTGTACATACATTTTCTATCTGCCAGTTTTTGTCTCCATCGGACAACTCTTTGGTGTGTTGTTGTAGTTGTTTTTTGTTATAGAGTGTATTTTATCTAAATTGTCAGCATTTCCTTAAAGTCTGTTTGTGACACCTTAATAGACGAGGGTAGTTCAAAAAGTACTTGCATTTGAAGACAGATGGCATCATTAACGTAAATTTTTGTTACCATGGGGTGCTGCCATCTATAACATAGATTATACATTCATAAGTTAATTTTCATTTGTTAGTCATTTGCTGCCAAATCAAAATTTGATTGCTGCTGGGACGAGTTATCACCACCCGAGAGATCTGGGTTCATCAATATGCTCCAGAAATCAAGCAACAATCCTAACATTGGGTCGTTACTGATGTATCTGCTTGTATCTGCTCCAAAGAAGGCGAAGATGGTCTCGTCGGGAGGAAAAACTATGAAGAAGAGCTTTTGATATCTGAAAGGTGTCATGATCAGGAATATGAATGATTGAGACTTAGCTGTCAAAAGAGCCTTGAGGCCCTTAAAACTAAAGAGAAACCATACTTACTAAAAAGAAAACATTTTTGATGCTACGAGCATCAGCTGTTGGAATTTCTAAGAACTTATTGAACGACTCTAGCATCATTCTAAAGCTCAAACAGGCTGAAAAGAGTTGTAATTAACAACACACTAAATATTCTTAAAAAGGCAATTTAATATTTTAATTAAATTTTAGCATATGCAGAAAGTCTCATCGAAACAAAATTAATGTATCATTTTAATACTTAAACATGTTGAAGAAAAGTAGTTAACAATATTTTATATATTCCTAAAGACCTTTCTAATATTTTACAAAATATCTAAAATCTTTTTGTGATTTTTGCACATTATTTTACCCCACTCAAACACGTAGAAAAATTAATCAAAAATAATATCAGAAACTAACCACCCTTCTTAAATCCCAATTATTCTTGTTTAACCGCCCAATCAGCGTTGGAGCGGAAAAGCGTTCTTTTAGTTTGTGTGTTAACAGCAAGCAATTTGTATTCTGTCACATTTTAGGAAATCCTATTAATTCCATTATCCCCAAACGTCAAATTTGACTGCGTTCGATATTCCTTTAACGAGAGAACACTAGATAAATAGAATGAAAACTTTTGTTCGAATTTTTTCCCCAAACTACCATCCCGTCGAATATGAAAATTTTATGTTCCTCATAAGCTGGTAGCTACCAACGGTTTTTCAGAAAACTACAGGCGAACCTATTAAAACATGGCTGGGCTTCCTTCTGAGGTGTTAAGTGCAACCGAGTATTTGGTTTTTCGATATAAAATTTTTATCGATTTTTTGTTTCTTGGGAACACAGGGCGCATATATATAGATTTAGTCTTAGAATAGGAAAGTATGTATGTAGGATGGAAAATATACTTTTCCTCTTGGATCACTAACATCGAATTTTTCATCATAATATAGAGAAGTAATTTCAAAGTATAGAACTTTGTATTACTTTTCACGAAAAGAGAAAAATGGAATGATGTTTGGTTATTGAAAGGATTATGAAAAAGGATTTGCCTTTTGAAAAGTTTTTCCTCGCGGTGATGTTAAAGTTTAGTTTCCTTGTAATAAAGATCACAATTTGTTTCAAATGAAAAGGGGAGTTACGTAATAGCATGTAAGTAAATCAATATTGTATAGAAATGGATATACATAAATGAGAGGGAAAAGAAAATATATGGAAATCTATAATCAGGATGTGAAAAAAAAGCCAATGAAATTACTTTTTGTTCTTAATAAAAAAAAAATAAGGAGACCACATAAATATATTAAAACAAATCTAGGGAAATTTTGTCTTTGGATAACATATACAGATTGTTTATTAAAAGTATTAAAAACTAAACCTTTAACGTAAATATTACTTATTATATACTTTGATCCAATTCTATTTTGGTAACTTGTAACGTTTAATTTTTATGCAATCACGTTTTTTTTTAAATATGCTAAGATGAGCTTTTCCAAAGCTGTCAACTAAGAGAGATATTCCCCTACCCACCACTCAGGCCCCTGTTAAAATACCTAAAAATCCCAGCATCTCATACCAGGTAATCTATGTAATCCTTAATATAGTTTCCTCGTAGAAACTAACAAGGGAAAATATCTGTCAATTTTTTCCTTGTTATTGGAAGGAGTGGACGCATGTCGTCGGGTATCTCAATGTATCTGACCCCCTCTGGAGTGAAGATAAAATAAATTCTTTATTTTTTAATTTCAAGTTTCCTTATTGTGCTACGATTCTTACGACTTAAGTATAAAACGTTATTATACATAAAAAGGTTGACACAAATTTAAAATAGTGACTCACACTGAAAACTTGTAAGATTTATTGTTTATTAACATCCCTCAAAGAAGCAACACGGGAGTTATTTATAATGGACTTCGCAGTTTGAATCGCAGTCAAGCGACGACGAACAAAAGCTTGTACCCCCTCTATCTAAACTTAAATACTACGCCAATATTAAGGTTTGGTGTGTGTATGGTGCAGGTATTTAATGGTGCAAGAGCCAGATTTACACCAACTAAACACAGTGTTGACTTTGGTCTAGACGTTTGAAAAATGGAAAATAGGGGGGGGGGCGGGCTGACAAGAAAAAGGGTTGGAAATTAGAAGGATTGCTAAAAATCCCCGGTGTGTGTCTCCATGTTTAACTAAGACAGTAAATATTACGGAAAAGAAAAATCACTGAATTATATCAAGTTCGTCATACACGTACTTGCCTATAGAAGACAAGTTCCTAAATTTCAAGACTTCACAAAATATTAAATGCCTTAAAGTATTTTAAGTTCGATTTGATTCGTTCATAGTAATGTTTTGGATATGATAATATAGTTTTATACAAAGCACTTCAAATAATATATTTTAATAAATCGACTGACACAGTGTTTAGTCCCTTCTCCCAATCTACATTTTCTTTATTAAGTAATCATAAACGTAAAGGAAGTTTACAGAAAAATGTAAGACATGGCTTTCTATATATATATATATAACTACGACGGGTTTATTCAGTAAATTGTTTTAGTACAATCAAATCTCTAAGCGTAATTAAACCGAGATAAATTTGAAAAGCGAACTTTAGTACTTTGGTGGTAGATATTAAGGCTTTTGAATTCTGTCACCGTTGTTGTCACTGCACACACCTCCTCTTATATCATCGTGATGATGTAAAGAGAAATATTCCGAACGAAATTTTTCAATAATTTTGTTTTCCCACTGATATACATCCCGTCCTTGTAAAATTGAGCTTCACTTTGTGGTAATTTTCCCTTTGACGTCATCGGCTGTCTGAAGTTGAGATAGCTGTACTATTTGATGCGCATGTGCCGTAGTCTGTATATCTCTAATTACGATGAATATACGGTTGTCTTAGTTTTACAAACAGAGGCAAGTTTTTGAGTCGGAACACATGCAACCAGCAGCTATAGGCTATGCTGACCTTTATCGATCACGTCCGGGTCACCACTTTGGTGATTAAACGTTAAGGAATGTTAATTTCTATGATCGTTGTTGAAGAGAGTCCCTGCAGTACTTTCATAAGCAAAGTATCTAATAATGTATAGAAATGCTCTCAGAAACTTCTCATAAGTACTTTATAATTTTTTGGGGTTCAACGTAGACCTACCTCCTCGCTGATGCTTTCTGGGCAACGTTTTTGTAATGGTAAAGTGGTCTACAGTTATCGGCAATGTTTCTCTGCGTGTCTTCTCGCCACCATTC
The DNA here is from genome assembly GCA_019974015.1 of Nephila pilipes. Lineage (NCBI taxonomy): Eukaryota > Metazoa > Arthropoda > Arachnida > Araneae > Nephilidae > Nephila > Nephila pilipes. The sequence continues at coordinate 455,193 of BMAW01039950.1, forward strand.
TAGCCAAGTTTCGGAGTTTGGCTTTACTGTTCTGCAATGCAACGGTGGAGGTTAGTGACAATTGAAAAAGATGACGGGTCATGACGGCCTGGTATGCACCTCCATCGCATTAGAATGTTTTCGAACCCTGGTTGCGCCTCTCAATGGTTCGGCACATCCAATGAATAGAGACCACCTGCAACAGATGTGCATCATTTCACGGCGACTCCGACTAGCATTTTTCTGGCGTGTTAGAGATCTTTTGAACCAATGACTTCGGTCACTTCTATTCTAGTTTTTATGTTTGTATTTGCCATTTGTTTGTATTTTTTTGTATGTGTGTTTAGTTACCTTTCCATCTAGTTTTTATGTTTGTATTTGCCTTTTGTTTGTATTTTTTGTTTATATGTGTGTTTAGTTACCCTTCCATTTAGTTTTTATGTTTGTATTTGCCTCGCCATCGGAAATTTTTAAAAAATAATTAATTTTTCATTTTTAAGCAATAATACTATTGCGTCTCTTTTTTTTTTGTAATGATTTTAAGTATTAATTATTAAAATCATAAAAGAAAAAGTAGGTTTCTCCTCTTTTGTGACTTCTAACGCCGGATATTGTGCAACTTATTTCTACAGAGCCCGATGAGAAGTTTAAAGATTACGATCTCGTAAAAGATGCGAACTGACCCATTTTTTCGGCCATATTACAGAAATAACTCAAACACTACTTTTTTTTAATGCGGCGGGTGTTCCTAAAGCAAGTTAATGTTATCATTATGTACCATCATCTGTTAAACATTCCAAAATAAATGTTAAACTAATCGTTTTGATTGCTGCAGTGTCTAGCTATGCCCATCACTGAGGCCCTGGATACATCATTATGCACTGGAAACTATGCCATAATCAAAATAACGAGTTACTTCTAGGGATTGTGTTCTAAAAAAGGCAAAAATGGCCTTATCGTAAGAATAGTTTTTGAACCTTCTACATAGATAACATCTTTTTAATACAATTGTGTGGGAGGTAGGGGTGCGTGTGTGGGGTGCGTGTGATCAATCTATATTTAATTTAAATTATATGATTTTAATATTTAATAAAAACTACATAGTATTAATTTTACACAGCTAGAAAAATTCCAATTTCAAAACCAGTTTTAGACATACCTCGATTTTGTACATCTCCAAGATAAAAATAAATTACCTTCATAGGTGTATCATAACATTTTAATTATTTGTAAGATGTATCCAATATATCTAAATAAAACTTATTCTGCATAATAATTAAACCATAAATACTTAATGTAATTTACTAATGTTAATGTTGATTTCTTAGGTTTTAAGAAATCCTATATTGAAATAACCACCAGTATGAAGAAGATAGAGCTTAATGTACCGAGTTCGAGGGAATCAAATGACAATATGACGGCCTTCGAAAAATCAAGAAACGCTTCAAGAAATGAATTATTCAGGAAAGTAACTATGCAGAGAAATCCTAAGATTAATAAATAATAATTAAATTTCTATCTCAATGATTTTCCTTAACAACTTAGCATTTTGATAGTGCGAGTTATTTTAATTTATGATTTCCTAAGACCAAACAGATTAACACAAATAGTTCTAATTAACATTATTATTTACGAGTATATAAGAATAAATTATTAACAGAATACATTTTTCTAGATACCTGTGTTTTCTCTTTGTAGCAATCAAAACTTTGCGTTACCCACTCGTATATTCAGTTGACTGGAGTCAATTACCTATTACTAATCTAATAGAAATTAACTATCTATTTCTAGTCCAATAGGAATTAACTATGTATATCCATTCCAACAGGAATGATCATTAGTATCTAAACTATTAGGAATTAACATATGTATCCAATGCATTCGTAATTAACATTAGTATCAACCCCAAGCGAATAAACATATTCATTCTAATAAAGATTAATTATATTCATCAAATGCACTCTCCAAAGAATAAATTGTTTCAATGTTGGCTAGATTATTTTATTTTAAAATTACTAAAATACGAATTAGCTTTCTGTATTTCTTTTCCTAAGCTAAAAGAAATTGATGTAAAAACCCCACGTCTCTTCCTTTCGGAGATAAAAATAGAAATCACTAATCCGGAAACTGACGACAACTGAGCTGCGATAAACCTCACAACACATCTTGATCCTCACCGAATTAAAACCTGTCGCCAAGCTCTAGACCAATGCGATTCTTACCCCAGAAGGGATTTAGGCTCTCTCTAGCGATACGGCCGTTTAATTCCCTTCCCAAATTTCCAAAGGGAAATAGCTGGCTGTCCCGAGTCAAAGCAAACGTAATATATGGCGATGCGTTTTATACCGTCTAGTGATCCGTTAGTTATCGATCACTTCCCCAACCTCCAGGGATACGAAATGAAATTGCAGTTTAAATGTCATCAAAAATCGAACAGAAGACACAACTCGGAATAGATTCCGGCTGGAGTAATTAGATCTCCCCCTGAATGGTTGGGAATCTTTGGAAATTATTAATGATCCGCTCCTTGAATTTGACCATAAGGAATTGCGTTGCGTTTGACTTCTTGATCGAAGAATGGTGATTGGGAATTTGAATCGATTGTTGCTGCTTCTTGAAGACAGCCGAGAGGGCTTCCTTTAAACCCATGAAGTTTAGTATCTGTTTATGGGAGGAATTTAAATGGTTAGTAATGAAGTCAGGCCAATATCGTTCAGTTAGAAAAGTTAAATTGATGATGAATATTTTCCAAGAGAAGCTAAATTAATCGTGAATAGTTTCTTGGAAAATTAAGCTTACATATCTTAATGATTTCCTTGGAGGTTGAATTCATATGAATCAATCAACTCGTTCTTAGAAAGTCTATTAAATTGTAGTGAAAGTTTTCTTATAGGTAATTGAAATCAAACATTATTCAAGAAGACATATTATCTGCGAACACATTTTAGACATTTAAAAGTAAAAGTGTATAATCGCGCTATTTAAACACTCAAAAAAAATCTGAATTGTAAAATATTATTTAAAATTTTAATGTTTAGGAAATACATTAATCTACAGCTATTCTACAAATTTTAATATTTAATTGTTTGTTTCAAATTCTAGTAATTATTTTTTAATATTGTGTGCATGGGTTAGTTGCCTTTTTGTTTTAATCAAACCTTAACAAATTATTTCCTATTGTACTACTAAGAAAAACAATAAAAAAACACCAGAGTCTAATTTTGTGGATTTTTTAAGAAAAAATATCCATCGAAACATTATTACATGATACTGAACTATCAAACACATTACGCAAAAAACGACCAGAAAAAAGTTCAAAATTTTATATTACGTACGAAAAAGACTTAGTATTTTAAGCACAACTTTGTCATAAAAATTAAAATACTGAGAAAAAAAATTTAAAATTTTAAAGGTCAATAAAGTGATTTTGATAAATAACACTTCATTCAAAACTTCTAAACTTTTTGATTCCCAATAGAATAAACATCCATTAACCCCGTTATGCGACAGGACTTGAGTGACATTAGGACTTGAGTTTAGTTTAGTTTAGTTTTTATTAACGTCGCACAGGAGCAACACGAGGGCTATTGGCGACGGACCTCGTAATTTTGAACCTCGGTCAAGTGAAGAGGACGACACCTGACCTGGCACCCCCCTCTCCTAACATCCACACCATAGCAACGGGAGGACTTTAGGCTCCGACAGATTTAACGTGCATCAGCCCCGGCTACTCGGTGGGTCTTTGGTGGCCAAAGATCGAACCCACGACTCAACGAAAACCACAGGCTACGAATCCGAAACCATGACCACTAGGCTACCGCGGCCACCATCAGAATTTGAAAGGAGCCATGACTTATCAAAACAAACGTGGTGTGTTATCGTGATCAAGGACCGCAGTAGCCTAATGGTCATGGCTTCAAATTCGTAGCTGGTGGTTTGGTTCAGTCGTGGGTTCGAACCTTGACCGTTAAAGACTCGCCATGTAGTCGAGGTATATGCATGTTAAATCTGTCGGGGCCAAAAGTCCTCCCGTTGGTTTGGTGTGAAAGTTAGGAGAAGTGATGCCAGCTCAGGTGTCGTCCTCGTCACTTGACCAAGGTTCAAAATTACGGGATCCGTCGCCAGAAGCCCTCGTGTTGCTTATAGTGTGACGTTAAGAACTAAACTCTCGTGATCATGACCACTGGGTTGCAGTAGGCATGTATCTTTATTGGATTGATTAACTTATTGCTCATTAACATCACAATTAGAAGCAAAATGATGGATATTAGCGACGGGGCTTGTAATTTTCAGTCTGGGTTAAATGACGAGGACGACTCTAGATTTGGTATATTTCTCTCCAAATTTCCACATCATACTAGCGGGAGGTGTGGGTGTGAAAGTGAGGAGGGAGGTATGGGTGTGAAAGTGAAGTTTAATAGCATGCATGAGCCAGATGCGGCTATACTGCACCAATCAAGATATAACTGTGGTTGAGACGTTTCAAAACAAATGGGGAAAAAGATAAAAAATCTGAGAAGAAGGAGGGGTGGAAATATTGAAGGATCGCTAGGGTATCCCGGGGGTTAAGAAACGTTTATACAGGGTGTTTCTAAACTAATGGGCAAAAGTTTATGGAGTAATAGAAAACACCTAAACAAGCAACTTTCATTGTACGGCGCGTGTGAGTGAATGAGGGAGTGTAAAGGTTATTGGTGCAAGAGACAAATGTGACTATGCTGCGACAAACGATATTTAACAGTGGTCTTGGAGTGAAATATTGAAAAAAAAGACAAAAATTGGTTGACAAAAAGGATGTCGAAAATAGAGAAGGGTCCCGAGGGTACGTCACCCATGTTTACCAAAGACAGTAAATCTTTTAGAAAAGGAAAAGATCATTAGGGTGCCTCGATGTCATGATGTCAGTACTTACCTGAAGAAGGCAAGTCCCCTGACATAATCCCCAATGGTAGGGTGCTTTACTGTATCCCCCTATTCACTGGGTACCCATTTTAGTTGCCTTTTTCGACATATATGAGCTGCAGTGGGACTATTCATTCACACCCAGTCACGCACGAGTGATGCATACGGGAGGACTTAGAGCTTCGACAAATTAACTCTGTTGCACAGCGAATCCTTAGTAGCAGCAGGACTCGAACTTTAGACTCGACAGAAACAACACCAGTCGTGAGTTTGCGACTATGATTACGAGGTTACCGAAGCTGCAAATCATTATTAGAAGCAATACTCGAATACGAAGGTCAGTAGAAACTAGGCTGGCTAAATGGTAACAACTTACTTTATCCCCCCCCCAGAAAAAAAATAATAATTCGAAGCAATTTATAAGAATAAAAATATTGGTTTTAGAAAATTTTCTGATTTTTCCTGGAATGTGATTAGGATTTTCTTTTATTTAATGAGATAAATTTTTTGCGACATTTCACAGGAATGGAAGAATGTTAATAACGCGTTGAATATTGCGTCATAATCTTAAAATTATTTTCTTAAGTTTATCTTCTTCAAAAACCGTGAAATACAGAAGAAAAAAAAGCAGTTCTCAAAATAGTCTTTACTTCTTATCTGAAAAGTCATTTTCCGAAAGAAGAAACCTATAAACACGGGGAAAAAACAACATAAGAAACATTAAAGAAGACTTTTTTTTTTGCAGAAAAATTATTCTTTCGACTTAATTTTGTTGTTTTAAGCACTAAAGATAAAAAATAAAAATAAAAAAAACAATTAGCTTTTCGGGGCTGTTAAAAGAAATAGCATGTTTTACATAATCTTGCAAACTTAAGCCGCTATCTCTAATTGAAGTAATGACATAAATTAGAAGGCGCAATGTTATTTTTTTTTTCAATAAAAGTCGAGATTCTCAGAAAGCACGCTTTTTAACTAGGACCGTAATCCCCAAGCACATAGCGCATTATTAAGGCAAACAAATCTACACTTTTCTATTTTCTATTTGTTTTAGAACGCTTTTCGAACTCGGAGGAAAAAAGCTATATTTTTTCCTCGAATGTTTAAAAACGGGGGAAAAAATTACCGGAAAATGATTTCTGAGATCTTTGAGAAGAAATAAAAAAATAAATAACAATAAAGTTAAGTGCGTTATTATCTGTTCCTTGCTTCCGGATTTATGAAGCATTTGGTACATCGATTTTTTTTTCTTCATTTCAATGTTTCGTTCTTAGCGTATAAAATTATATTTTTTAATGTAATTAGTTTTTTTTTTCCAAAGCTACTCGTATTTGTTGAAATTAAGCTAATTATTCCAACACCCTTTTTTTTAAATATTAATTATACACATATCGAGAATATTCAAACATTCCATTGTTTTAAGAAGCAAATTTTTTTTTAAAAAAATACCTTTAATAAGGAATTCAGCCTAATATATACTCCTAATTATTTAAATAATTGAAAGATAGCATGTGATGAATGTTTATTATTGCAATGGTTAGGGAGTTATAAAAAAATATAATCTAGCAATTCTTAATTTCTTTTTTAAAAGAAAAATTTTATAGATAGAAAATCACAGCAGCATATAAAAAGAACGGCTATTAAATAGCGAAACTAACGCTATGAAACATTTTATTTTGATTTCATGCATATTAACTTAGCATCATCTTCAATATACATCCCCTCCTCTATCTCTACAACGCACCATACGAATCTTCCATTCCACGAAACAGTGCTGGAATTCTTCTATCTACTCCTTAAGGTTTAGTTTTAATTTAGTTTTTTATTAACGTCGCACTAGAAGCAACACGAGGGCTATTGGTGACGGACCTCGTAATTTTGAACCACGGTCAAGTGACGAGGACGACACCTGAGCTGGCACCTCCCTCTCCTAACATCCACACCACGCCAACGGGAGGACTTTGGGCCCCGAACAGGAAACAGATGGAAGTCACATGGCTCAAGATCCAGCCAATAAGATGGATGATCTAACATTGGGATGCTGCATTTGGCTAGAAACCTCTTGACAGACAAAGCGGAATGAGCAGGTGCATGTCTTGGTGGAGAACCCGTGATTTGTCCTTCCATAATCCGGTTCATTTTTTAAATTCCTACTATTAGTTCACACTCTCCCTAAATATATATTTATATATCTTGATTGTTTTTTATTGCAAAGTATTTTAACGTCAGGATTAATTGTTGAAATCGGTAACATAATGTCATCTTCAGCATCCAATCTGTTTTCAAGATTTTATCATATATATTTTGAAACATATTAGATTTAATGTTTCACATCTCTTTTGGTGATTTCAGGTTATATTTTTTAAATTCCTACTATTAGCTCGCACTCTCCCTACGTATATCTTGTTCAAATTTTCAATCGTTAATAAAATAATTTTTATTCATCCACTCAATTTCAAATACATTTTTTTAACTTGTAGAGGATGACACTTGATGTTAATACAGTTTTTTTCAAATATTAATTAAATTCAATTGGAGAAAATGCAGTTTAGCCTAACCACTTGGCGCGATTTCAAAAATTGCCAAATTTGGCGATTTTTTCTGGCTGAATGTTAAGTCCTCGAAGAGGACTAAGATAGCCACATTTTGTAAAATATCGCCAAATAATTCCTACTGTCAAGGATGGTTGGGCTGAACTGCATTCCAACCAATTAATTTACCGGATGAATTAAGAAAAAATGAATGCTTCTACAATGTCATTTGTCTTGCAATGGCAAAATTGGTAGAACGTCGGCGTAGAATCTTCATGGCTTCGAATCTCGTCGAAGCATAATTTTT
>BMAW01039955.1:0-26950 GCA_019974015.1 Nephila pilipes
ATATATATATATATATATATATATATATATATATTTGTTAAAAAATTTAATTGTCCTGAAAGATGAATGTCTAAATAAAACTGCAACGTTCAAATTCATAGTTGGAATGAGAAGACTGCTTCTCCAAGTAATTCTGTCTATTCATTTCGATGAGAGAGAGAGAGACAATAAGTCTACAGTAGTGACATATATAAGGAAGGAGACGCAGCTTCACCATCGTAGTTACATCAGAAGAGCTCACAAGAGGGAATTTTCACCACTCAGTCTATTTTATGGAAAGAGAAATCCGAGGGTTTCTTCACATCACGTGATGTCTCACGTAGTATAAGGTGAAGGTATTCCGGGGAATTTCACTGATGTTTTCGGTCTAGTTGGGGTTACATCCGACATATTTATATCTTTAGGAAAATCGATTTAAAAGATTTTATGAGAGCGTGACCATATAAATTAAAGGATCATTTAGAAGTGGATCAGAAAATAGGAATGAACTCTTTACTTTTGAGTTAGAGAATGGGAAATCTTAGGAAATTAAATCAGTTTTTCATGAGATTGTTATATTTACATATACACACATACATACATATATATATATATATATATATATATATATATATATATATATATATACATTCATTTTAATGTCTTGGCAAAAAGAATAAATTTAATTTTTTTAAACAATACATCTTACTGCTAGAAGCGTAACAAACTGTTTTGATTGTAGGAATACTCGTTTTTAAACAACCTCATTAAATAAAGATTTTAAATACTTCGAGGATTTAATTGAATTAATTGAAAGTGTGTTTTCTAGTGTTCTTGAATATATCTTCTATAAAAAGTATTTCTGTACATTTTTTAAAGAAACTGTTTTTTTTTCAACTTAAGTTAAAAAAATTATGAGGACAAAAAAAAAAGAGAAGAGTTATTTACAGGTGTATCGAATTGACTTCTTTTTTATAGATGGCTGAAAAAAATCCATAATGTTAATTAAGTGCGTAGAACTTTACAAAAAATGTTGCTAATAATGACCTTGGAGACGATTATGTCATTTAAAAGAATTTTTTCTTCTGTTCGTCATCGTTAAAAAAATATCGCATAGAAATTTCAAATTCAAATGATCCGTATTGCTCATTTTAAGTGAGTTTCATTATGTAATTAACAATTAGTTTTTTCCTGGGATTTATACATTTGTTTTTAATTCGATGGATTTGTGTATCATAAAAAAATTTTACCTTTCGTTTTAATTTACTTTTTATTATGAGCTGTAAAATTTGGATCGAGCGTGTAGCGTTATATTTATTCAAACTGTGAATGTGTTTAATTTCATTATAAAACTGAATGAGAAAACTATTTAAAAAAAATTGAAGAATTTATGTATTTCTTTTCTCTTCTATATAACAATTTCCTTTTAACTAAGGCCATTAACAAAGTTAAGTTTTTTTTTCTTGAGATTACCTTTGGAAAATCTTTTTAAAAATATTAAGCGAAAGCAATGGGAAATTCAGTTAACATAAAAAAATTCCTTTTATAATCCACTGTTATTGATAACACTTTATATAAATTATCATGATTTATTATCATCAAAAATCAATTATCATAAAATTTATAATCTGCCTATATTTTTAAATATAAGTAATCATCATAAAAAATACGACATGAAAATCAGAAATAAAAACCGAATTTTACTTTTCTTCAGAGCACTCAAAATTAAAAATTCATTTTTTCTGCATCTCCAACCGCGCACAATAAATACAATAAATTACTCTCTAATTATGATGCAGCAGTGATTCGGTAGATCAGAATCTACTTGAAATAAAAATGTTAACACATATTTCAAAATAAACCTAATATGCAGGGATGTCGAACCTTTTAAGGTATACGAACACGTTGAAATGGTCAATTTTCGAAAAAAATCACATTTTCATTTTTTTGTTTTCTTGAATAAAGCATTTATTTAGCTTTATAAAACTGTTTTTATTTTGTTTCTACGTCTCTTAAAAGCCAAGATATTAAAGAATTAGTAAAGCTCAAAAAATCGGATGTGGGTATTTAAATGACCGGAAGTCAGCATTTAAATGCCCTTTAAAGATGTCAAACAGAATTAAAATACCATATTTATTTTTAATATAAATTTAGAAATTATTTGATGCAATATTTAAAATAATTAAGCATTGTGCTAGTGTCTGACGACGTAGAATTTAATGAAATCTGGCAATAATTGTTTTATTTACATACAGTTTGATTTGTTGACAACTGTGCTTGTGTAGTTGCATAACAAAACTTATTACTTTTTATTTGAAACAATACTGAATTTTCTTTCTGGTATTAGTATTTTTACAGCTATGGGAAATAACAGAAATAAAAGTTATTCTCGTAAAAGACAGTTCAAAGGAAATAGGTACTCTAATAATGATCCAGTTCCAGAGAATGAAAAAATTAGTAAAGATGTAGATATTTCAACTGCCAGTGAAACAAAATTGATGAATTCTTACAAACCTTCAGATGTTACTGAAAATGATGAAAAAAATGTTATTTTTAACTTTTAATTTTTTGTGGAAATTCATTCCAAAAGATGTCTTTGTTGCATTACCAACACTGCGATTAGGAGGATATATGGCAGTAATTCAATTTAATAAGGGATTTCAAGGATTATTGGATGTATTGAAACATTTCAATGTGCCTATTGGTGCATTTACATTAAAAGGTTTTGCAGAACTAGATGAAGTTCGAGTCACAGAATTCTGAACGACATTCATTGTCAACGGTAAAAGTTGCCAGAAAAAAAAAATAGATTAGCTAAAAAGAAAAAAATGGTTAAAAATGAGCAAAGAGAAGGTGTCAGCTATAAAACTGGTGAATTTTAAGTAAGTGATTGTGTGTATATAGAAAATATATGATAAATTGTACTAAAAATGCATTTTTCTCAAAATCAGTTTTTTCGCATATTTTGAAAATTCCAAAAATGATAACTCAAAATATTACTGCTAAATTTCTTTGAAACTTGGTATTATCTTTTCTCATAATGTTGTCTAGGGCTTGATCTAAAATAATGTTCATAATAAGGATATTTTGAAAATTATGGCTTATTATATGTATAACAACGTTGTAAAATATGGTAAATTTCTTGTAATAGCTCTTCGACTGGCTCTGAAATTTTTATTTATTTAAATAGCCATAATATTTTAGACCCAGCCCTAGGTACATGTATAAGGTTTATTTTGATACTAAATCTACATAAATTAGTTGAATACATTTTCATGTAGCATTTTTGAAAATTTTCTAAAATTTCTTCAAAATTCTCTATAAATTTGCTAATTTTGTGAAACATAAGTAATTTATTGCAAATATCAGTTTAACATACCTTATTTACATTGAAACTGAAGTTAAAAAGGGTATAAATTTTTCTCTAAATAATGTTTTTTAAAAAAAGTACTCCGAACGTGTTCGTGTACCTTAAGTTAAAAAAATATTTTATTTACTTTAAGTTACATGCTAAAGTATTTACAAAACATCTGAGCTTCGAAGTGACATGCCGCTTGTCTCAAGAATTCAGCCTTTAACTGTCGCCGCATAGCTAACTGTAAGCTAAACTTTCATGTGATCATTTCACTTCCATTGAAGTTATAGTTGAAAATTCGGTCCGCATATTCGTGAAGTAGGTGTAGCATCTCCCTCTCTGAACCACCAATAGAGACTTCATCAGCGATTTTCACAGGTGTTGCCTCACTAAATGAGGTTGTGATGTTGGGCTCTTCACTAACCTCGAGGACTTGATAATAATTTGAATTGCATCCAAATACTATTTATTTCCAACTAAAATGAAACTTAAATAGATAAATAATGATAGAAAAGAATTAAATTAGAGGTAGTGATATATATATATATATATATATATATATATATATATATATATATATAATAGAATTGAAAAAAAATAAAGTTAGACGTCAGGCGGATAAATATTTGTAAGTTATATTAAAGAATCGCAGTTAAACTTTCTGATTGAAGCGAATGTTAGTTAAGGTATCAGATAAGAATCGGCTGTTGTGACAAGTGGCGGAATTAGAACGAGTGAATTGGTAAGCTAAGACTTTATTAGTCGATCATAATTTAATATTGACGAGTTAAGTAGGATTCGTGGTACAGTGATCTTATCTCTTCTTCAGTGATCATTAATTGAGGATTTTGTCTTATGCTTGCGAATCATCAATTGGAGTCTAATTATCTGTTTCATTAGATAGATAGAATACAGTAGTATTAAATAATAAAGGACGGTTGTCACAAGAGTTTAGTTTCATTGTTCACTTCATTCATTAAAGATGATTTACTTTTGATGGCAAGAAATCGGAAATATATATACAACACGTTTCTGATCCAGATAAATTAGCCATTTATAGGATACTCATTTAATTTATAAATGTTAGAATCAAAACTATCAACAAAAATTTTTTTAAATTTTTTTTTTTCATGTAAAAAAAATCACATTAGGTATCGTCAAATCACATCGAGGGATGGCTATTTATCCAGCGTTTCAATTCTTTTAAGGAAACATCACTTGCGAATACATTTATCATTTTGATATCCATTAAATTCAAAAGAGAAAGAGGTGAAACACTTCAATTCACATTATTTGAATGTAATGCAACGTTTCAGTTTCGTGAACAATTCGAGTAATTTTGCACTACTTTATGTTGCAGGGGGGAAAGCATTCCGTAATATATATGTGATGAATATTTCCTTGAATAATATGGTTACTATTTCTAGGAATTCAAAATGCGGTATTCTCTAGGCATTATTATTTTATTTCTTAACCCGAATAACATCTATATTTGTATGGCACTACATCCTAAAAGAAATATAGAATAAAATGATATTTGCACGAAATTTTTATTTTTGTTCATTCAAGAGAGTATGTCTGCGAACTCTTGCAGCAAAAAAGAGAGATGAAAATGCAGAAGAAGATGAACATAATTTGCGTATAGAATCTAGGGTCGTATTGTGTTCTTTTTGGCTACAAAAGGGAGAGTTCGCTCTTTCTTGCTTACTTTACTCATTTCGAATTATGTTTTTTTTCGATCAGACTTATTTCAGGGAACCCATGTATATTCTCTGAAGTTCATATAAATTGTTTAATACTAAAAGAACTGAATCGTCTAGTTTTCTCTCGTAAGCTCTCTTGCTATGAGACGATAGACTAGATAGAGGAAGAAATGAAACCTTTAGTAATAAAAAAGTTGAGTAATCGAGATATTATTTAGTTGTGGCTACACAGATTGCACTTTCTGATATGTTTAAATTAATTGATGAATTGATTAAATATTTATTAATGTGTGATGGCGATCAATTTATAATTTTCTCTTCAGTAACATGAGAAGCTTTATAATAATTTGAATTGCAGGAAATTACAATTTATTCCCAATGAAAATAAAAAGTGATCAGGTAAATAGAACGAAGAGAAGAAATGCAGAGAAGTTAATTAGAAAGAGTGATAAATAAATGAAATGGAATTGAACAAAAATGGGGGAAGGAAGAGGATAATGACTTATTGACAGATTTTTAAACTTTTCATTGAAACATCTTAATTTGTTTTGTGGATTGATAGGAAATCTAGTTTTTAGATAAGAACCGGCTGTTTATGTTAAGCAATCGAATCAGTACGAGTGAAATGGTAAGCAAATAATTTGTTTGTTGATCCTAATTTTAAAATGACGCATCAAAGAAGTATCGAGAGAGAGACACCTTAACTTTCTTTCTTTGATAAACAAAGTATTTTATCTGGTTCTTACGTTTCTTCATTCAGAGACTTGTATGTAATAAAAATTTAATCAAAACGAGCAGTGGCCATTGAACTAAATAATGAACAGTCGTCTTAAATATCGCACTTAGAAATCGCTCGAGGACTATTGGCGAAGATTTTTTCGTAATTTTCAATCTCGGTCTAATGACGAGGCCGACACCTGAGTAATTATTTTCCCTTTTGAAACGTCTACACCATGCGAAGAATTTGGAGCCTCAACAGATTTAGTATGCATCGAGACTCGAACTTACGATTCGATGGACACAATGACGGCCATTAGCTGGCAAACGGGATCCCTCTTCTACCACGACCTACTGGAATGGTGTTCAGAACGCACGTCACTCCGTTTTCGTTACAAATACAAAGTCAAAATACAAAGAGATCACTTACATAAGTATTTCATTTTACATTAGTATAGTTATTGTAAAAATAGACTATTTCTCAATTTTCAAGCCACAATTTTTTTGTTTTCGTGCCTTGTCCTTGTCATTTCGTTCTTCTTTCTTCATTTCTCAAAATTGAGAAGTTTTGTCTCGATCACAGAAAGAAGCTAAGACAACAGATATTTAATGTACTTTGAACAAATTGGCCGATTCAACTGGTCGACGACAAACATTCTAAAATTATTTACGAAATCATATGTGCGCTATATTCTTTTAGATATCTTCGGTTCCAGCTATTACTATTCAGTACAATGAATAATATTTAGGGCATACAAGGAATTGGGAAATATTATATCTGAGACTCCTTATTTTTGCGATACATTTCTTTTCAGTTTGTTAGAAAACATAAGAATTTTTGTGGACCTAATAATTATATTTAAATCATTCTGTAAGACTAGAAAAGAATTTTTTTGTCGAAAAAAATGATTTCTTCTCTTAGTTGCATTTAGATATGATTTGTGATATATATTTACATTTAGGTTGCATTTATTTGTAATATATATACTTGCGTTTGAAAGAAAACAATTACACTGTATAGTTCCAATTTTTTAAGCTCGACAAATTTTTTTTACACATATAATGAACCAAAAGTATTTTTTCTCGAAGTGATAGTTCAGTTGTGTAAGAAATAATTAGTTGTATGAAGAAATATATATATATATATATATATATATATATCTTTCTGTGTATTTATGGAATATTATTTTTCAAAAATGCTATCTAAATGCAAATATTTCTCAGAAACCATATTCCAATTCAACTGATAGGGATAGGACAGCGTTTTGACTGAAAAAATACTTTTATTTTTCTATGAAATGAACAAAAAAGCGTTATTAGAGTAGCACACAGAAAACCCTATTTTCCAGGAATAATTTTAAAACATAAAAGTCACAAATAAGAAATAAGTCTTAAATTCGGTACTTAATTTTTCCTCTCATGTTCTTATTCTTAATGGGTTCATTAACTGCAATAAGTAAAGAACCCTTTCAAATACTGATGTTCAGCTGGATTGCAATTTTATCTTCACTAACATCAATAATTTTTCTATTCGATTTGATTAAAACGAAATTCCTTCCAATAAAATGAAACGTGATTTAGGCTGATTATATTGAAATCATGAAGTGTAGTGAATGGATTGGATAAATGGCATTCATAAACCGCCACGGAATGAATCATGCGGCGTTAAAGAATCGGAATTGTGTTGGTGGTTCAACTAGTGAGAGTCACGATGAATCAAAATAAGGCTTTGGATCTCGTCGAATTATGCATCGTATCTAAGAGGCGTCCAGAGGAATGAATTAATTTAGGAATCTAAACTTTAGTTGAAACTGGCTTCGGGAGTCTAACTGCAGAGGAAGCAAGATTAATAAAATATTCAAAAAAGTGAACAGTAAATTGGTTAGCATCCTTAACCTATCTGCATGCCTCCGTTCTCTGGGTATCTTTAACTTGTGCTGACACGTGGTCGTTTTGTGGCAATGACGTCAAGAAATACGGTGTTTGGTTCAAAAGATGGACATCATAACACTTTATGATTATGATAATTACAATTAGTTTGCTTCATGTATATTTATATTGCTGAGCAATTTGATATTTTATCGTCTGCAGTAATTTTTGAGTGCGAACAGAATATTATCGTCTACTTTCATAAAGTATCGTTTGCTCTTATTTTAATACTTCGTTTAATAAACAATTTTTAGAAACGAATCGTCTGTGTTTATTCTTTTTGTTGTTAACGTTGGCAACGGTTTTGTACTTCAGAATATTTGGCTTGAAAAAATAAAAAATAGCATTCGTAACTATGAAGGCGATACTTTCTTTTCTTGATATTATTTTCTTCTGTTAATCCTGGGGCTCGGAAGTACCCTTACTGAACAATAATTAACATTCATTTGAATAATACTACTATTTCGAGAACTTTACCAGGAAGAAAAGGTTAGAACATCTTAAAATGAAATTAGCAAAAACAATGCCAATTTATTTATTGAATAAATTAATGAAGCTTAGTACAGGAAAATGGTCTAATTAATAACAATCAGGCCTTGCAAGTCATCAGGCTGATTTTGTAACTCTAGACTATTCTTCAAAGACGAGGGAAACACCTAAGCTGCTTCCTCAATAACTCACTTCCGCATCATTTCTGTAGCTGCGGTAGCCTAGTGGTCATGGCATAGGATTCGTGACCGGGGACTTTCGTTCAGTCGCGTGTTCCAGCTTTGGCCGTTAAAGATCCGACGTGTAACCGGGGCTGATGCACGTTAAATCTGTCGGGGCCCAAAGTCCTTCCGTTGGCGTGGTGTGGAAGTTAGGAGAGGGGAGTGTTTTAACTCAGGTATCGTCCTCGTCACTTGACCGAGGTTCAAAATTACTAGTTCCGTTGTCAATAGCCCTCGTGTTGCTTCTTGTGTGATGTTAATAAAAAAATCTAACTAAATCCACATCATTCCATGTTCTATTTTACAACTAGCAGTCCCTTCCCCATTATTCCACCAAACGGATACGTAATTGTATCATGTCTCCAAATCCCGATTCGTTTTCCATATTTTCTTATAACCTGTAAACTTCTACATAACTACATAATACACTATATTCAGAGGGAAAAGCCCAAGCTTTGACAGAACACAGATATGTGGAAAGTTGCATCAATTTTAAGATAAGGAATTTATAGTGACGTGGATGATATATCTTATTAAAATAAAATAAATTCAAATAACTGCCTATTCACTGAAGTATCAAAGCTATAGGGTAGACATGTTTCTATAGAAACGCCAAATAAGTAGCCAAACGAGGAAGATGTTGTTTGATGCTCCCAGAGAAAATATGGTAGCATCGCACATATATTACGAATATTTTTAATTTGATCTTGCTTCCAAAAAAATTTTGTATTGTTGTTAAAATATAAATTAAAATAACATCATTTAGTTTATAGGTTGAAACTTTGGCATGAAAATTACATTATTTAACAAAAAAATTTATTTCTTAAGTTCAAAGATGTTATGAGCAAGTTTTACTTCTATAAAATGTGTTATATATGTTTTAGAGCATGGCCTTCATCAGAACGTGCTTCATTAAAAAAAAAAAAAAAAATTCCGAAGTGTAACATCTTAAAAATTACATCAATAACAGCTGAAATTTAGAACGATTAAAATAATATTTTTCAACGTCGAAGAATGTTTTCTTTTTCTCTCAGAGAAATTAACTTTTTTGTGTGTTTTTTCAACAGTTAAAATAAATTGTAAAAAACCTGATATTTTTTCTTTATTTAAATTCTTCTCTTCTTTTATTCAGTTTAACTTAATAACGATTAATTCAATTCTTAATTTAATGCAAACAGGAAACAAAATCAAAAATACCACCTCATCCAATCATCCGCAAGATTATCCAAGCATATTCAATTTCAAACAAGGTCCTCTTCTCCTGATTAAAAACGTACTTCACCGCTCATTTTTTTAAACACAGTTGTTGCCATTAATTACGTGATAAATTCCGCCTGAGCTGTCTCCGACGGATTTGTCGCTTCTGCTCCAGAATGACGTCACAGAAGGGCTGTCTCTATCTGCAACCGTAATCGTCGGAGATTGTTCCGTTTAACCGCACTTGCTCATCTGCCAGTTCTTAAAACTCGATCAATGTGTCTTCTCGAAACACGCAGATGCTTCGAGAGGAATGGAACCCTAATCGCTCGGTGGGAAATTGGCAGCGGATAAATCTCGCCGTTGCTCCGATAGGTGATTGGTTGAGCGAAGGGCGGCGAATTCTGCCGTTACCGCTTTTGGGTAATCCAGTCGTGGAATGATTATGGGCAGTCGTTTAGTGAAGTGGAAGTGCTAGTCATTCGGTAAATATCGTCTGCGGGTTGGGAAATTGTTAGCATAGAGAGTTTATTTTTATTGCCTTCTTGAGTCTCTGCGGAAACGGAAAGGAACGAACCTTATTATTTCTTCGACTGTTCCAATAATTTTGTGACGTTAAGAGGAGAGCCCGTCTGAGATATTTTGTTTTTATTGGTTTGAGTAAAATTACTTCCGCTTATATATAGAGAGAGAAATATTTATTCCTTTCACGCAGTAGCGGCGATTGGGAATTAGAAGTCGGGAAATGGAGGAAAGAATTTATAGACAAGAATAAAATAATGGAAGTATTATAAAGAGGAGCAATAAAATGGTGAATGTTTGACAATTTTTGAGTGAATTTGGACATAGAAAATGTAACCAAAAGGGTTTTTTTTTCTTTATTCTATTAAATCTCTTACGAAAAACAAAAACTCAGACTCAATCAAATAAAATATGATCTAGGCAAATTAGTTAAACTAAAAAAGTCAAAAGGTTAGCAAGATTAAGATGGAATTGAGTAAAGCGCAAAATATACATGTGCGAATCTAAATTGATATTGATGAAGCAAAAATCCGACTCTACCTTGTGGAAGCTGTAGATAAAAGCTTGCCATAGCTATATAGTTAGTACCTCGAACCCGAGTTTCGGCGAAAGCTTGATGTTTAGCACACGTTAAACTTGTAGGTAAACCTGTCGATGGACCATGAAATGATAAAGAACATTTTTCTTAATAGCAAGACAAAGACGTGATTAGACTCATAACCTGTGATTGTTTTATTTGATTCGAATTTAATATATGAGCGCTTAAAATTTGGGTTAGGGACTTTAAGTTGGTGATTTAAGAAAATTCAAGAATTAGGTCATAAGGAGGCGTTATTAAGTAAAATTTGCCAGCTTATACCCATTTCATTGTGATTTTGTTTTAATACTAAAATATAATTTTTTTCAAATTTTGATTAATTTTACACAATAAAACTTTTATCAAATGAATAATGATACATTTCCGATATTTTAAAAAATATCAGCGGTATTTTAATTTTAAAATTATGATTTGCTTAAATTAACAAACAAAAGGATAATTTGATATTTTGCGGAGTCCAAAGAGTGAGTTCTGAGGTGGTTTAGGAAAAAGTCATCTGCATCCCACGGATCTAACAATAGTTAACCGCGACGCATTTCATCGCATTTTGTGTGCATAGTTTCTATAAGTATTATTTTTATAATTAAAGAAGCAATAGGGCAGATAAGTAAGTGATAAAACTGTAGTTTTTATACAAATCTTTTGTTAGAATTTATAATTAGTTTCAGACAACCAAATAAGAACTTCATTTCTTACAAAAAGAAAAGAAATAGAACAGTTGAACATATGCATTTCCTCTTTGTCCGATAATGGTAAATGTAATATAATACCAGTACATATTTTGAGCTGTATATATATATATATATATATATATATATATATATATATATATATATAAAAGATGTTCTTTTAAATAATACTATTTAATTATGTTTATAAAACAGTCGAAGCCAATTTCATTTTTATGTAATTATTTTATTGTAGCAGAGAGAGAGACCATTTCCACACGGCTGGAGTTACACAACTCGGCCGTTGGATACAGATTATGAGAGCATGAGGGTAAAAGCACGAGTGAGCAAGAGAGGGCTTTTCGCTGTGTTTTTACTTATATAGTAGGAAAATATCACTATAAACCTCATAGACATGTGATATGAATGGAGGAACTTCGAGGGAATCTAATGACGGTGTATATTTTTCCGAAAAAGACAGGGATCAATTTTTTTTATCCAGATAGGCTGGTAAGTAACATGTTCTTAACCTATGGATTATATATGTTAAGAACGTAATTTTTATTTTTATATATTATTTGAAAAAAGATAGATGTGACGTCTGAGATCATTTGCTTTTTTAAGCCTGTTTATGTATCTAAAAAATAGAACCCAAAATTGGACCATTTTATTTATAAAAAAACTTCTCGAATTTTGGTTGTATATTCAAAATTCATTCTCCTTTGGGGAATGTAATTTTAATAGTACTCATTTCTTTTCGAATGCAATCTTTTTTTCTTGCGTAAAATTCCGCTTTTCTACTTCTATAACGTTTTGCTAAATGGTTCTTAAACTTTACGTATTCACGTAAAAATTGGTGTATTTTTAAAAGGTTCCTAAATTTTTAGAATACTATATCACAAACCGATGTGTGTGTTACAACGTCGTAAACTTAAAAATGAAAATTGGAACAATTTTCAATCCTGGAAATGCGTTCGAAGTTTTGATCAAGTTGTTTTTTTAGTATTAGACTAAGACAGATTCAGGAAAGTTGATTGTTTTCCTGTCCGAGTAATTTCTTTATTCATGTTGATTAATTCTTAACAAAGAAAAGATCTTATTTAAATTGTAAATTTCTATTTTTTTTTACTTCTTATCCTTTCACTCTATTTGAATTAGGAATTTTCGGAAGAGAGAAATTGCGATATCATTTGACAAATTTTATGAAATTAGCAAAGCTGAAAGTTGAAAAAGGGTTAAGAACATGTTTAAGAAATACCTAAAGAATAAATATTTTAAATTTTAGCATTTTTAAGATGCTTAAATTCTCTTTATGCACAATACCGTCAATATTTCTGGATTACGAAAATCTTAATTTTTGTAGACCCCAAATTTTATTTCGTTTCGTACAAGAACTTGTTTCTTTCCCTTTTCATTTATATTCTCTGGGACTTTTTTTATGAATTTAAAAAAAAAAAAAAAAAAAAACGATTCATTGAAAAAATTGAGATGAGTTCCCTTGATCTTACATTTAGGGTTAATCTAAAACGTTATTTCAATTTAGAACCTATCCTTTAGAAGGAACATTGACTTGAATGAATTAACATTATTGTCTAAGAAATGTAGTGAATCAGATGGATAGATTGGAAGTAACAGAGAAATTTGAGATAAGAGGTACACTCCTATAGGCAAGAGCAAGTGTGAGGTCACATTTATCGGATCCGGTCACAAGATGTATGTTAGGATCGGATCCAGTTTATTTAAACTTGCATTTTACTCCTTTCAACGCGTTCAGGTCTGAGTTGTTTCGGCAGCATATCTCCTTCTGGACAGGAGTTTTTCGTACTTTCCATAATTTTTGGTTCTTGTCTGTTATAGCGGCGCCTATCAAATTACGATTACACCAAGTCGTCACCAAACTCGTGAAGCCCATCTTTTGATACAACCGACTTGGCGATATTTCTTAGACTTTTGGCGATTCATCATGGGGATCACTATAACAGACAAGTTCCAATTTTTTTTTTAAAAAAAAAAATTACATGGAAGATATGTAATTTTATACATTTTTTTTTATCAAACCTGAAATGTTCTGATGTTTCTGACGCATAATAAAAGAACCATTAAACTGTACTTAGAATATTTCATGAGAAATTAGTGAAAAAAGCTTGTTTTAAATTTTTCAAATGCTCCGCTTTAGAAAACATAATTTTCATGGCTGATATCTCGGATCACCTTCGTATAAATGTGATTCATATAATTGTGACAAAGAATCACTTCCGCCAAATCATCTATATTTGTTAAATCTAAAAATCTTTCTAAAAGTCACGTCGACTCTTACTTCGACGTGTGTCACAGACTTTTTCCGTCGTAAAGCACAATAAATTTGGCTTACGAAAGCTCACTTACACAGATTTGAGTTCTGATTCTAAATTTTGTTATGTACTACCTTCTGTTTCGTGTTGCCCTCTATAATTTTTTTTTTTTTTTTTTGCAAATAAAAGGTTCGAAGTTCATGTGAAAAGACCTTGAACGTATATATTCGGTTCTTTTATAGCTCAAAGAGTTTCAAGTCTCGGGCTTCGTTCGCTTACAGAAACCGGTAAACCCAGGCATCACTCGGATCAAAGAGTTAAGTACAACTCTCATTTATAATACTTCGATAAGAACGCCATTACATAAATATTCTACATTAGTAATTTACTTTGATGGTGATAATTCTAAATTTGAATGAAACTGATTTAACACATTGGAACTTATTTGTATTGACTGTTTTCGTCTATTATTATAACTAACGTAGCCATTTCGTTGCAAAGTTTAAAATCGGAGTTAAAGAATATTTTATAAAACTGTTTCTACAAATTCTTAATGGATTTTACAAAAGGACTCTTAATTATTTTAGTAGTCGAGTAGTTAGTTCAATCAGGCATATTCTTTTCATACAGTGTTGCCAATAACAATTCAAAGACAGAGAAATTAAAGAATTAAATAATGTAAAATATCATGAATTCCGCAGATACTTCGAAAGGAAAAAATGCATAATATTATTTTTACCATCTGCTGCATATTGAAACTAGGTCACAACTATTAAACAGCATTATATAGCAAAAACATCCGTATTAGATATTTCTTTAAAACGTTTCTTAACTATTTTGAAAAATGTATTCTGTTTTCCTCCATTTCTCATTTCAAATATTTGTGTCCCTGGTTTTCTTTTAGAGCAACCTTTATAGAATTAGAAATTGATGAGAAAAAGTTATTTCCACCTCCAACGTTAACAGCACTTCAAAGGGAAGAAGAAAAGATAATTTATTCAAAACTTGTTTTTACAGCTTCCGCAGTAAAGCGAAAATTATTTTAATGATGCGAAAAATGTAAAAAGAGTTTTTTTTTTTTTTGCTGTTTTTGCTTTGAATAGACCTGCCAAAAAAAGAAAAAAAAAAGAACCAAACCAAACATCCAGAAGCAAAATTCCGAGTCTTCAATGATGATAAAGCGACGGAGAGTCATAAAGGAAGACTCGTGTTTGCATTTTCGCTTCTTGCACTCTTTGGGAAGCATAAAATGCTCTCGACTATGAAAGTGAAAATATTTTGGATGGAGTCCAGAATTCGGAATTGTTTTCTGCAAAGCATCAAGAACCCACTCTTGCAAACATTTCATTTAATGTACTCTTATAGCAGAGTAAAACCATGCACAGGTTCCAGTAGTAGCCATAACGATAACCTTTATTGACAAATTTTTAATATTTAATCTCAATATATATATATATATATGATGTATGTATGCATATATTTTTGTACATAAATATATGTAGACATTTTTGTATATATATATATATATATATATATGTGTGTGTGTGTGTGTGTGTAAGCTTGTATGTCTATCTATCTATCTAATGGCAGCGGTAACTTAGTGGTTAAGGCATCGGATTCGCGGCCGGTGGTTTCGTTGAGTCGCGGGTTCGATTCTTGGCCGCTAAAGACCCGCCGTGTAGACGGTACTGATGCACGTTAAATCTGTCGTGGCCCAAAGTCCTCCCGTTGGCGTGTTGTGGAAGTTAGGAGAGGGATTTGCCATCTCAGGTGTCATCATCGTCACTTGACCGAGGTTCAAAATTACGAGGACCGTCACCAATAGCCCACGTGTTGCTTCTAGAGCGACGTTAATAAAACCAAACCAAGAAACCAAAAATCTATCTACCTGTCTATCTTTAAATACACACACACACACATATACATACTATATATATATATATATATATATATATAGTATGTGTGTGTGATTTGTCCTGTGCTACGTACTCTATTTTCTTCACTTTAAATTTGTTTTCCTGAATCATAATCCATTTTAGTGCTCTTCTCAAATGAATCTTCCAACCAAAAATGTATCAAATAACATCTGTAACCGTCACCTTTAAGAGAAACCGACAGACGAGCGCTTAATCGCTAGAGCTTTCTCGCAATCTTTTCTGCACTATTTTTTTTTTCTCTCGCTTTCGCTCTGCTTCGTCAGCGCCTTCGTGTGATGTCTGATCTCGATGTTTGCGACAGACGTAACTACAATTTAATAATGTAAAATATCATGAACAATATAATATACGAGTTGAATTGAAATTGTAGTATATATTGAATTGAAAATATAATGGAATAAAATTGAAAGCCTGATACATGCTGAATTGGAATTATAAAACAGGTTTGAACTAAATATATGGTATATTTGTACAGGTAGATTTGAAAATGTAGTACAGGATTAAATGTGTAATATTGGTTGAAATGAAGGTTTAATATACAGGTTGAATTCAAAGTACAGGGTTATTCAAAATGATTCATCTAATTTCAAAAAATTTCATATTTTTATATAAAAACAACTCAGAAAGATACATTATACATGAATGCAAAAGGAACACAAAACGATTTGTTTTAGAAGTGTTTGATATAAACTCCTTTAGTTACACTTATAAATAATGTTGATTTGATACATAAATTCTTGCCAAACACGATATGAAATGTCAGTGACAATTGATTGTACGACTGTAGAAATCCATTAAGTTTTCACAAATTTGTGGGCAATGGTAATTCATACACTTTATCTTTTACAAACCCCATTAAGGAGGAAATTGCATGGGGCCATATCAGGTGGTTAAGGTAACCAGCTGTGCAATATTAAGCCATCCTGTCCACTGCGACCTATCCGACTGCGAGGTAGCTCCGTGAAAGCTTCTAAAATAGCTTTCGTGAAATAGTTTTAAGAAGAACACGCAAAAAACCATCTAATGTTAACAATATAAGATTTCTACAGTATTCCTTTGTGTTTACGTATTACTAATCATTCTGTGTAGTTTATTTTTTAAAATATGGAATTTTGGAATCGGATGAATCAGTTTGAATAACCCTGTAAGCTGATCGGTCCAGCTGTATCACCAATGGTCTTGAGCAGCGTGAGGAATACTGGCGATGCTGTTTTTAATTTTGAACTTGGGTCTTTTACAAGAAAAGTCATTTTTTTTTTTACCTTTATCTTCTAACTTCTAATACACGACTCAAAAAGATTTAAGAGCTCAGTTCCACTTAATGCACAGCAGTTTTCACTACCCCATTGGATGAATTCTTTTATAAAACCAGGACTCGAAACCACGTCTCGACTCGAACATTGGTGGCCAAGAGTTCGCAAGAATTAGGCCATCGTGTCCCCATAATATTTGCTAAACATAAAAATGCTGTGGAATCATAATTTTCTTCAATATTAACCTTCACCTTGGTTACGTAATTCAATACAGTATCAAAGCAAACGAAACGTGATAAACAATCGGAAAGACACCGAAATCCACTAGGGTTGCATTATTAGAAGGGATGCCACTTTGGATAGTTTATCGCACTGTTGATACCATTTTGTTTTCCTTCACCCAAATGAGGATCTAAAAGAGAAATCCTGTAAATGTTTTTTCAATAAGATTAATGTGCTTGGTAACAACGTTGGGGAATGAATTTCATAAGGAGAACTCTTTATTCGATATTTAAATATATTGATAATATAATGCGTAATAGTGGCAATCTCAAAAATAAATAGGATGGCATAACTTCTCAAGAGGAGTTCTTTTATAACCATATTAGTTCCATAAATCAAAGCAGGGTGTTATATTTTACATTCATCAAGAATGGAAGAATTATAGAAACATAACATTTCTAATACCTTGACTATTTCATATGTTTTGAAAACGTATATAAGAATGTCCTTTTTATTGAACATTTTCTTTATTAACGTCGTGTTTATCGAACCAATATAAATAAAACCTTTCTTTTCCTTCTACATTTTTTAACATCCAATATTACGCAGTTTCTCGCTTCGGGTGAAATTCTGTAGTAACCTTTAAATATTAAATTTTATGGGAGGAAATAAAAAAAAAATTGTTCGCAGGTAAAAGTTTAAGGATTCAAATAGAAATGAAATGTTTAAGTACTCTGATTTCTATGCTATAGAGTTGTGGAACTATTATAGTTCTAGTTTCTAGTTGTTTCTAGTTTGAGCTCCGTTTTCTATTATTATTGAAGATGTATGGATATGTTTACTCTACGGCTATTGAAAATATGTATTGATCTACTTCTAATTTGTTTAGAATGCTATTTTTCCTACAATTAAAACAGCAGCTTAGTAGCTGAATGATAAGAAGTTATAAGATTCATTCTTTTATAGAGTATCTTGTGGGAAAAGGTAATATCTCTCAATTAATGTTATGAAGATTCAACATAAACATAAAAAAGAAATGTAATGCTCCAGTTTCTTAAAGGAGATAATCGTTCCCTACTTTTTGATTTGAATTCAATTCATTGATTTATAGAAATTATTATTAGCCACACTAGAGGTTGTTGTTTTAGGTGAATCACTTTAGGCGTACCAGATCACTTTTCAATTTTTTTAACGCTTGCATTAATTTTAATTACATTCAGCTTGAATATATTCAATTTAATAATTTATCCTTTGCTTTAATTTTAGTATCGGAAAAGTTCACTATTGTCCTTTTCTCAACATTTTATCGTTTACTTTAATTCTTATATTTAAATGAATAATTTAATAATAATTATAAAAAAAAAACGTACATTGAGCTCCAAAGTCTCTTCTTGGAAAAACTTTGCACATACAGTTTTATTATTATTTTTTACTTATTTACTTTCATTATTATTATTATTTTTTTTTTTTTGGAAATTACGAAGTCTCGAACCAATAGCCCTCGTGCTGGTTTTAGTGCGACGTTAATAAAACCATTCACGATTTAAATTAATTTGACAGATGAAAACGAGTTCCACCAACACTATTGGATCGATTTTGAAAACCTCCGAATTGGTGGGTTTTGACGGTGAAAATTTAGGATTGCCTTGTTTAACGGCCATGTTCTACTAGAAAATCGAAAACTTCCACATTTAGCGATTTATTGCTAAAAAATATTTCCGTCCTCAATAGTTTGGGCTGAGCCACATTCCATCTCCTTTGACAATGGATTTGGTAATTTTCGATTAACAATAAATGATGAGGAAAATTCTTGACACTTACACACTACACTTCAATGGGTGGGGACTTTCAAGGTACCGACCCATTTATACAGCAACCTTCATTATTTCTCGCGATGGGGTCTTAATGGATTAAGGACCCGGAGCTTCCGAAAATGACCACTCGCCAGAAGTGGTCTCTGGCCATTCTCGCCTCTTTTGATAATGATATGTTTGCAGCCCAACGGCTATTACCATTTCATAGTTTAACTGATGTAATATTTAATCTAAGCTGAAATATATTAAGGATTGTTTAAGATAACTGAGATACATTGAGCACCAGGAAAAACTTTCTCAATTTATGCCGAATCTAAATTATCATTACTTATTTTTTAAGAAAAATTAAAAACAATGGCAGTCATATTTTCACACTGATGCATCTGATTTTGTAAATAAAACCACATTTACGGTGTGTGGTTATTAAATCATGAAATTGACGCTGCTACAGAAGAAGTACGCTCACGCCTGCGACCAACAGCTGTTTAGCGTGAAGCCATCTCTTTCGAATGCAGTGTTTTTCGCTCATGTAAACAAATCCGTACAGCCGTAGCCTTCGTTTGCATAAGAGTCATTTTTTTTTTGTTTACACCTGAAAAATGATAAGTGAGCAACGCATTATTGTGAAATTTCGCGTGAACCTTGGAAGACCCACTTTTGACGCATATGATTTGTTAAAAGAAGTGTATGGGAATGAATGTTTATCGCGTGCTTGTGTTTTTGAGAGGTTTCAGCGTTTTCGAGATGGCCGAGAAGACCTTGAAGACAATTCAAGCCAGGTTCGACCTCCCACGTTAAAAATGGATGACAATATCGAAAAATTCGGTCATTTGGTTACTGACCATCGGTTGAGTATTCGTGCGATTGTTGAGACAGTAGAAATTGACAAAGAATCCGCACGGCAATGTTTCCACCAAGTTAATGCGCGGGCTCATTCCACATTATCTTTCAAGAGGTTTCTAGCCAAGTGTATCATCCCACTGTTAGACCATCTACCTTATTCTCCGGATCTTGCACCATGCAACAGGCATCTATTTCTAATAGGAAATCTGCATTAAAAGGAACAATATTTGAGCTCTTTGAAGCTGCGAAGAAGAGAGTGAAATGCGTCATGAAGGATCGGACAGAAGAAGACTTTCAGCACTGTTTCTGTCAATGAACATGAAAGATTCGCATGGAGCGTTGTAGGAATAGAGGAGGGGTGTATATTAAAGGCGATTTAAGTAAATTTATGTGAAATCAGAATAAAATGTCTTACATCGTCAATCTCATTGATCAATAGCCACACCTAATATACTTATATAAATATGTCGGAGCAATCAACAAATTAATAGTTGTATTGACATTGGTAAGTCTTTCATACATCTTTAGGTACGTGTTGCATGAATTCTACAATAGTTATAACTTTGCAAATTTGCAAAAATCTTATAACATTTTATACATTAATCATTAACATTTAAAAAATATCTGATTCAAATTTTCCATAGTTTGTATACATATATTCTTCGTTACCTAAAGTTTCTGTGTGTTTATTAGAAAAAATTACATTCCCTGTACAGGAAATAGCCTCATTTAATATTATAGTAAGTACCAGCCATGTAAAGGGAATTATTTTGAGTAAAAGAAATGTAACAAAATCATACAAAAAAAAATGAGAAAAAGATAGATATTGATATTTTCCCTTACGTAGTGTCGTTTTTGTTAACAATCTTAAAATCAAAGATTTTTAGCGTTATATTTATCAATTCCTTATTAAAACATCTTCGGTGAAACACTCATTAATTTTGAACGGGGAAAGATAACATTTTGAAGTACTTTAGTTCCATGGTTACCGTAAAAGTATTTTAAGAAATACTTTAACACACCTTGTCGATGCTTGCTTAAAAAAGAAATAATCAACTTTAAAAAAAATTGAAGTTATACACGAATTCTAATCGCAAAAAATACGTAGAATTGAATGATTAAAAATGTTTAACTAAGGAATTCGAAATTATTTTGAGCTTCCGATGTTTATCTGGATTTAATACATAAACGAAAAATATGGCCCATCAAAAGTAAATATAAGTTCTGTCAAATTTAGGGGTTAGATCTTATTTTTGCGTGTTTGTTGACACACATGAGGAATTTTTAGGGCGATAAATCGCTAAGTTGGTTCTTTTTTACATGTGGTTATCATACAGATGTTTTCCTGGCAACCATATGAAATCTATGAAAAAAAGGTTAAGATTGGAGCGATTTCAAAAATCGAACCAAGCACCTCCTAAAAAGGGATTTTACAAATTTTAGGTATTCGATGACTTTGAAAACGTTAGTTAAGTTTAAAAAGTTAGCAGAAACTACTCTATTTGTTGTGAGATTAATTCAGCTTGTAAATACTTATTTTCTATTTTCATTTTTCAGTAACACTTATAGAAATTCTTTAGTTTCAATCCCTCGTAAGATATATTTCATTTTATAAGTTCCCATTTTCTTTAATTTTAATATTTTACTAAATAATTTTATTTTTATCGCGTGATAGTTTAATTTCATTCTTTTAGTTGGGAACGGATGGCAATGTTTTTGTTCCGGAGAAGCTTCTCTGCTTTGTGTGTTATGACAACAAGGCGATGAAAATAGATTCGTGGAAACAATTAATTTATTTCTGAAAGCTTAAGTTACAATTCAAGACAGAATTATTAACACATAATTGAATCATCGGGCTTTTAAAGCTAACAGAAAGCTTTCTAGAACCAACCACGACAGACACAAATATTTTTTCTAAATGCTACTTAAAGTTAATAACAGTAAGTATTTTGTGAAAATGATACAGTTTCGATGCAAAAATGGAGTACACATACTTCAACAAATGAAACACATTTATGTCGTCGGGAATGTGTAAGAATTTGTTATAAATTTTATATATATATATATATATATATATATATATATATATATATATATAAAGAAAAAAAAACCGACGCACCAAGAAGTATTAGCCCGATAGTAATGAAATTTCGTATGTAAAGACATTTGTACAGAACATGCAAATTATTAAAATTTGGTATCCAATGAACGAATAGCGGGAGCTACAGCGCAACGGAACTTTGCACTCAGCGAGTGTATATAAGAAGCGATTCTCAATCTGATGGTCAAATTTTCTGTTACTTTGCGATTTAGGATATCTTTCAACGACTGAAAATATTTCTCATCGATTGATTCGAGCTCATGAAGAGCAACTGTCAGAGTTTGAAAGAGGTCGTATCATTGGACTGAAAGAAGCAGGTTGGGCAAATCGGAGAATTGCTCGAAGCGATGAGAAGATGCTGGCAAGATTGGGTGGACAATGGCAGATTTCAGCGTCAGGGGGGTAGCGATCGGCCTAGGGTCACAGCAGATCGGGAGGACAGAGTGATTATCAAATCAGCTGTCACAGCCCCTGATTCATCGTTATCAACCATCTGACGTGTGACCTACACCATGGCCATTCACAGACGGCTGACAGAGCGAAATCTACTCTTGTAATGACTGCTACGCCCCCTGTAACTCACGCCTACACTCTTTTGAGATTACAGAGGTGCTTGGCTCGTTCACGTTCAAATGATGCTGACCTGGGAACGTAGAGTGTTTAGAGACGAATTCCGCTTCCAACTGTGTCCTGACCATGATCGAAGATGTGTCTGGAGGCGCCCAGGGCAGCGTGTCGATCCCACTTTCACTATTGCTCGCCATGTACACCCTGAACCAGGAGGTAGGGTGCGAGATGTCCTTTCCCTAGAAAGCCGGACCCCTTCGGTCGTCATTAGAGGCACACTTACAACACAGCGGTACGTCGACGACTCTCTGAGACCTGTTTTGTTACCGTTCTTTTTGCAATACCCTGGATTTATTTTTCAGCAAAATAATGCGAGAAACACATACAGCACGTGTTGCTATGCCTTACTGCTTGTCAAACACTTCCTTGGCCAGCCAGATCTCTGAAAGACTGAAATATGTGTAATATTTGTCTGATACCTGCTTTCACCACAAATGAACTAAATCTTCAAAAATATATCATAAAAAATTTCTTCCTATATTTTTATTGGATTGTTGTGAAAAAAATATAAAAAATATGTATTTTGTTTACTTAGCTATTTATATATTGCCTTAAATCTTATGTAAACTGTAATCAGGATATGAATGAAATTATACAATATTATTCAGAATTTTAAGCTGTTTGGTAGCCCTGCACCTTTTTTTTTTTGCCTCAATGAAATTCAAACTGCGTTTTTTTAGTTTGGCTTCCTTCTTAGAATGTTTTGGGGTCAAAGGAATTTAATATTGATTTACTATTATTAGCCAGCCAAGGTTTTATTGTTTAAGGTGGATCACATTTGGCGTATAAGATCACTTTTGAATTTTATATCGATTGCTTCAATTTTAATTACATTTAATTTAAATATACTCAATTTAATAATCAATCGTTTGCATTAATTTTAATCACATGTAGCAGATATAATATCCAATTTAATAATTTATCGTTTACTTTAATTTTTATTTCATTTAGTTTAAATATATTCATTTTAATAACTTATCGTTTCCTTTAAATTTAATATCGGAAAAGTTTACTCTCATCCATTTCTAGATATTTCATCATTTACTTTAATTTTTATATTTGATCGAGTAATTTAATAATTATTATAATAAAAAGGCACGTTAAGTGGCTAAATATGTTCTCTGCAAAACTTTCCATAGAAGTTTTAAAATTTTATATTATATTTAAGCTTTAAGCAACAAATATGTCAGTCACGCATTCGGGAAAAATAATGCATCTCAAAATAAACCAGAAGAAAAACAGTTAAATTGCTCTATTTTTATATATCAAGATGCTGTGACGTATTAACTTATTTCCATATTCTTGCATTGCTGTAGAAATAATACAAATAAAAAAAGCAGATAAAAATTATCCTTTAAACTTTGGAAATTTTAATATGGACAACAGTTAAATATAATAAACAGATTTCTTTTTAAAAAAGACTTTTTAATGCAGAAGACTGTTCTCCTCAAATTAGTATAAAGCATAAAAAAAAAGAACTAATTTCTCCGCAGAGGAAATTAACGAAATTTTTTTATACAACTTCAAAACGTACAAAGCTCACTGTTTCCTAATTAACAAAACATCGAAGCTACTAAATCCAAGAATCTTAAGATTTCTTTAGGGAGAGTGAGGAAAAAATAAACAAGCGGTTAATTAGCCATGTAGGCCACAGATAAAGGCAGACACCCTCCACCTCAAAACATGCCCTCGAGCAAAGAAATCACTCGAAAAAAGTCTCTAATCCCTTTTTTCGTCGTCGGGTGGCAATTTATACTCGTGGCACTGATCCAATATCTTTTGTGGAGAGACGTCCACTAATGGAACGATTCGGTTGGATCCGAGACCATAAACAAGCCCCGGGGCTGTACTTTAGTGACTGACCTCTGTTTGTTTTGTGGAGTCCTGATGAAGATTTATAAAAGGCCTCCACCATCCTCCTCTGTTGGCTTTTCAAAGGAGGAGGGGGAAGTTTAGTTGACACTAATGAACTGTTTCATCTTGGATAGTTTTTAGCTAGGTGTCATGGGTGAATTCACGGGTTTTCAGGGCGGGGGGAATGAATGGATGCGAATGAATAAATCAGTATGAAATATTCGTGAACATTTTGTCCTAAAGCGATTCTTCGATGGATATAACTGGAAGAAACTTCACTTTTTTCCCAGCGTGGATTGCGATCTAATACATTAATATTCAATTTTTAATAATTACGCTATCGAAAGTAAATAAATAATAACTAATTATTTTAACTTAAACAAAGTAATTATCTTTCTAAAATGGCTGAATCATCTTATGATGGGTTCTCTCACGTATTCCGTTCATTGACAGTTTCAGCTTTCGTATAATATTGATTTGAGAATTTATTTTTTAATGAGTTGTGGCTATTGCAATTTAAATAGAAATATTGAAATATTGTGAACAGGATTTAGGAGATACCATTCATAAATTCGTGGAAAATTTAATAAGATTTGAGAAGATAAAATAAATTAAATTAATAAGAAATTAATTAAACCAAATTAAGCATTTAATTAGAAATAGAAAGTGATTGGAAGTTATAAGTGATAAGCATTTAAGCCATGGCTCCCAGGAAAGAAGAGCCGTTATCTGGAGGTTGCAATAATGCGGTGGATGACGTCACTAAAACGTTGTTTATGTTAACCGGATGGCGTGATTTTCTAACGAGTGTTCAATGCGAGCGGAATGGAAATCGATGGGTAAGCTAGGATTTCCGAGGAAAGATATGGTTTGAAAGATTACTGACATCATCCACTGCTATATAGCAACCACCAGATAAATTCTCCGCTTTCCTAAGAAGCCATAGCTTTAGTATTGGGCCTACATTAATAAGAATAAATAGAATTCGAAACTAGGGAAATTCTGAATACGCTTAAATAGTCAGACCCTCCTTACTCGCACCCGATTGGTCAGCAACAGTATATAAAAACTATAGATACAATAATATAGAGTTTGAATATGCTGCATATTCGTAGTTTCATATAAAATAATGCGATTACATCCACTGTCTGATTTTCTAGTCGTTTGATTATTGCTAGTGTGATATTGAAGGCTGCATTCCCACATACTCCATGGCGTGGACAGAACATGACCTTAGGGAAGCCCGTTTCTTCCCATCCCGTACAAAGATCGCAGACCACAGAATTTAATCTTTTTTTGATGATGAAAATAATTTCGCGGTGAAGTTTTCTTTCCTCCCCCAGCGCAAAATGTATGGGAGAAAAAAAAGAGGAATGTAGACGGACGGGAAAACCTGAGAAAGAAGACCCCTATTGGTCAGTCTTTACAAAGGGAGAGATATCTCTTCAGAAGATTTCTGTACGATAGTGGCCTAGAAGTGAATACGCACCATTGTGAATAGATCCATAGCTGAACAAAATTAATAGTTAATCATTAAAAATAAATTACTGTCAAAAGATTCTCCTAATGTGCAGCGATGTGCAGACCCCACATGAATGACTATTTATTCTCTCGGTACCAATGATCCCATATGTGGATGTTTGTTTCTTATAATTATTTCAATAATTAAAAAGAACAAAAATTTGCTAATAAATTATTCACTGCAGAATATCTCAACAAGAAAAATAGAAACCTTTTATTTTGATTGCACCGGTAGTGGTATGTACGGGCACATTTAAGTGTATAAAAAAAATATCATCTCGACTGTCAATGTGTGATAGGATTGTTTGAACAAATTGTTAATATCTGATAAAAATAATATATCAGATATAATAAAACTGTCTGTTTTAATAATTTGCTGAAATTTTAAAAATAAATCAGCAGTTAGCTTTTTTTTTTATTTTATAAAGGATTTGCAAATGCGCTCATATGTGTTTAGTTATCTTTTGAGGTGGTGCCCTTAGTTAAATATAAATGTAAGTAACAATTTGACGTATTGTGTAAGCGTATAGCGAAATGTATAAATTCTTATGTGCCTATTTTGCAACGGAAAAGGGAAAGCGAAGTTTAACTGAGGTCCAAATTATTACAGAAGGGCAACATAATGAAAGCCTGGATATGGATGGCTCTGAAATATGTGATGCGGAAAGTCAACGTGACATATCCTGATCGTTTCCAATTGCGGATCAATGTTCGGATTCTGATGAAAGCGTTCGATATTGTCGCCCGAAAAACAAGTAATTTTAATTCTTTAGCGAAAAATAATGATGAAAGCCTGGGTTTGATATGAATATGAGGCGACATTAACATGCTGTAATTTGGTACCCTAAAGCGAATAATGCGTTCGGCCGAAAGTGCCTTTTGTACGTCCTCGTGAAACAAAAAATAGTTGGTGCATTAGCTACTACAATGATGAAAATGGGCGAAATAGCCAATAAACGAGGCAGACCTATATCAAGTTCTGTATGTGAACAACCACCGAACAAATTCCAAAAGCAGGAATAAAATTGATCCCGAAATAGGTCATTATCCTCAAGAATGGGGATTGGACATTCCTCCCAGGTGTCGCAATAAAAATTGTGTCTGGCAAA
>BMAW01039955.1:41233-52115 GCA_019974015.1 Nephila pilipes
AAAACAGAAATTATTTTTAAAATCGCTATTTATAATTACAATAAATACATTTAAATTAACTCTTTTGTTAATTTGTTTTTTTAAAAAAAATTATTAACTCTTTAAATCTCAATTGCGGGTTTCCACTTTTTAAAATATTCAAATTTTCTGTATTCTCCTAATACTCGGAAATAACTGTGTTTTTTCGCAAATAATAGAAAACTGTTATTTTTAACGTTAAATATACGAAATCAAAGAGTACACTTATCAATAAATAAAATGAAAGAAACAAAAATTTATTTTGGGTTTATTTCATTTAATGTACTTCAATTAAGAAATCTTTTTTGACTTTGTAATATTTTCAGTAATTTGAACACGCTTAGACACTAACTTTCTATTAAAACGACAGAATGGTGTGGGGAAACCAGAAAATGGCTCTTGAACAAAAGTTTGAAAGAATTAGTTTTTTAAGAAAACTTATAAATATAATTTAATAGCATAAAATACAATACTTTCAAAATGCAATGAATATTAAAATAATTATGATCCCTATTTAACAAACAATAATTAAAATAAGAAAACAAGAACAATTTTAAAAAATATCATTTAATTATTTATAATTAAATCAAACTCACTAATTACTTGGTTAAGAAATGATGATTAAAAAATAAGAAAAAGCGAAACAGAGAAATAATTATACTTGTTAAACTCGATTTAAATATTTACTGAAATGGAGAGCAAAAATCCGAAGTACTAAAAATGTTCTGTGTAATTTGTTTTAAGGGAAATGAAAAATAAGATATTCTCTCAGTTTTAATAACCGAATGACAAAACATTTTTGTATTCAGACATCTAATAAATTCAATTAGACTAACTAGTTTCATTTCGAATTTACATTTCTGAAACTATTCGTGTTAACTATAACGAAATTAAATAATAAAACGCTGTTAGAAGCATTAAATTACTGGTAGCTATTAAGCTGAGTTAGACTTCACTATTACAAACTTTCGTAACTGTTCTCCTCTGCACTATACATAAACTGAAAATCTAATTTCACTAAATCCATAAAATTTCGTAAAATAAATAACACTTTTAATCAATAAAGTAATGTTCTCTTTCGCAGAATATTCTAACGATAAAAAAAGGCATTTAGTATGAAAAAGATACCAGACCAAAACTACTTTAAAAATATTCTTATATGTATACTAATCACAGTAAAACAAAGAGAAAAAGAAAATTGTTTTAGAATATTTAATCACAATTAAGGGCCCAAGAAAAAACATTTGTGGCAAAACAAAACAAAAAATTGCCAAAACGTTACATTTGCTCATTTCGTACATAAACTCGTTCTTTTTAATCGAAATCAAATAAAAGCTAAACCTTTTTTTTTATTTTTAATTGTTAAACATATAAAATTAATTATCTTTCATGATGTAGTTTTAACGAGCATTCGTTTTGAATTCCGCCAAACGATTAATGTACATTCGTCAAAGAGAAACAATAAAAATGGATACTAATCGGTAACATCTAAAAAAAAGAAAACAGTTTTAGAATATGTAAATACAATGAAAACCTAATAATATATTGTAATCAAATTAAAGCTAAGAAATTTTTTTCCTTTTGAGTCTCTTTTGCAAAAGATATAATGTTAATTACCTTCCATGAAGTAATTTTCACGAGAAGTAGTTTTGTATTCCGCCAAAAGATTAATGTACATAATAGAAAAAACTTAATTTTCACATTTCTCATCATTTCTGGACAAATGAATATATGGCTGAATATGTTAATGGCTGAAGAATTAAATTATAATTTTTTGGAAAAATAAATGCATTTTATCAGAACAGTTATGCAAATTCTGAAAATGAAATTTTCTCAAAATGGAATCGAGTTTATTGTCAGAACAATATACCCGTACAGTTGGTGTTTCAAATTTTATTCGAATCTTATCATTAGTTCTAGAGATATTCGAATACAAATCTATTAGAGAAAATTATAATAGAACACGCAAACGATTAATATTTTACAATTTTTTCAGCATTGTCTGAAGTGTGTGCTGGTTCTTAATCAAATATTTTATATCAGTATAAAAGCGGTTCCTTCATACTTGTTGTTTTCAAGTCTTCAGTTCGACTTCCAATATTTCCTGACCTACTGGAGAAATTCGAATGAATATTTGAATTTAGAGGTCTTATTGTATAGGAATTCTGAATTTTTTTAAAAAAATGTGAGTTAAAACTATTTAATTTCTTTTGTGAAAGTGATGAATAGTTCCGATTTTTAATAGATTTTGATTTTTTAAAATACGTTTAATATTGTAAAACAATTTATTAATTAGGACAAACACATTTGTGAATCCTTTAGTCGAAAATATTTATCTTCCCTATTTTTAAACTCCCATATCTCGGGAAATTGGAAGCAAAATTTTACGAATTTTAAGGTGAGCCTTTCCCACGATAAGAAATCAGGTCCATGTAAAAACAATAGTTATCTTTAAAAAGAAGACTTATTTAGAAGTTAGTTAACGGTGTTCATTATTTAATCCATTCAGATTTTTAATATAATTCTTTTTTATGTATTGACATCCAGCTGCA
Organism: Nephila pilipes; assembly: GCA_019974015.1. NCBI lineage: Eukaryota > Metazoa > Arthropoda > Arachnida > Araneae > Nephilidae > Nephila > Nephila pilipes. The sequence continues at coordinate 43,804 of BMAW01039955.1, forward strand.
AAAAGAAAATTGCGAAAGAAGTTACGGTTTTTCCATGTTTTTCGAGGCCATGTTAATGTAGGGATCATGGTCGCGAATTAGGACCAGCGATTTCCGTTGAGTCAGGGTTTCGAGCCCTGATGCCACTAAAGAGCCGTCGTGTGGAGGGTGGTGAGGCACGTTAAATCTATTGAGTCTCAAAGTCCTCCCAGTGATGTGTGCCGAAGTTTGGAGAGGAATGTGCCATCTCATGTGTCGTCCTCGTCACTTGCCCGAGGTTCAAAATTACTTGGCCCATCGACAATACATCTCATGTTGCTTCTATTGAGGACGTTATTAAAACTAATCATTCAATCAAACCATGCTTTTCGCGATAGCACCAAGAGGGTGAGCAAAAATCCCAGAGGAGTATTAAAGTTATGTTTTTAGCAAGCTACTTGAAACAAAACGTTGTTTAACGCATGACTGGGCATCCAAAATGCAGCACCCAGGAAGACTAGAAATATCAAAGCCAGATTTATTAGAGAGATAGTACACCGCACGATGGCGAAATGATTTACAATGAAACATTCTGCGAGCGGCGGAATACAATGAAATCAATATTCAATGTTGCCACCACGGTTGCAGTTATCGCTGCTACCGGTCAGGTTATTGAATGAAAGACTCTTTGCATGTCTTTTTAGGGTACACGTGATTTGATTAGTCGTTCTCCAATGACCGAGAAGACGTTATCGACAGGCGAAAGTTCGGGAGACCAGGCAGGGCGAGGTAGCAGTGTAGGTAAGAAGGTAGGAATATAAACTGATGAGATAAACAATCCATGTAAATATTTTTTAAGGATAAAGTAATTAATATTTCCATAAAATAAAAGTGTAAAATAATTCTTTACATATTCGTCTACAATTTACAGATATTCTTTTCTGTTCTTGATGATTACTATATTATTTATTTCAATACGAATGATTTATCAACGACAGTGATTTTTTTATTAGCTATTTTCACAGTTTATAGCATTTTTGATATGGAAACATAACAAGCTAAAGATAATTTATTGTAACATTTATTACAATTTTGAAAATAGTGTTGTAATACGATGCATGTTAGTTTAATTTTAGACTAGTTTGTAAATAGTTTAGTTATTATATTTATATTTAAATGCATTTTCATAATAAATACTTACTAATTAAATATTAAAGTACTTGAATAAAAAGGGAGAGACATATAAATCTTGAAAGATTTTATGATAATTCCTGTAAACCTGAGAGGCGTCGATATCCTAATGGTCATGATCGCGAACTCACGATCGTTTATTCGATTGGTGGGTTCAAACCCTGATACCTATTTCATTCCGTCATGTAGTGGGGCAGATGCACCTTAAATCTGGTCGAGATCCCGAATTCCTGTTGTCGGTAAGTTGTGGAGATTTGGAGTGGATGTTCCAGTTGAGTACTCGTCCTCGTCACTTGACCGAGACTCAAAATTACGGGGTCAGTCGCCTAAATGTCTCGTGTTGCTTCTATATTGCGCCACAGTGTGATTTTGATAAACAACCAAATATGTAACATTTGGCTCTAATATTATTAAGTAAGAGCGTTTATATTCATTGCTGTATTTGCGATGAATTATATTTTCGTAAGATGTCTCTTTTGATCAAATACAAAATAGCGCGAGAATATTATTTTTATTTCTCTCAAAAATTTAAAAATAACTAAAAACGTTGCAAACGAATTCTTCATACTATTTTATTCTGTCACTCAAAAATTCCATCGTGAGCATAAACAATTTATTTAATAATAATAGAATCTTAAATTTCCTCATAAGCAATCCACTCTTTATCTCTGAATGGACCTCAAAATTCTACCCAAGATTCACAACTATTTCTGACTATTCTCGATTTTCACTCGCATATTCGTAACCGTATCCAAGTTCAAAGGCTGGCCTGTTCTTCCTAACCGATCTTGGCATTGACCACTGCTGGACTAGCGCCAAGTAGGACCTCGTCTCAATTCTCGGTCGCGGAAAACAACCAAAAACTCGCCGAAGGCAAATAAATGGAGGGGTGAGCGATGGATGACCTCTTTCTCGAGAATCCCCTCTCCCTCATTTGCTCGAGGGTCGTGTGTGTCTGTCCTTCTCGTCTTTCTTTTGTTTAACGGAAATCTTGCATTAGGAAGGGAAGATTGGATGGAGTGTTGATAAAAAGTATAGCGTTCCATTCATTCGATGAGGGTGCTACTGTTTTGGATTCTGACACTTGGATAAGAAAGGATGAGAGAGACGATCGTCTTACAGATAGATGAGAGATTCGAAAAGCTTTCAATGATTCCCCTCGTCCTTTACAATTAAATTCTTCTAGTTAATCGTAGCAAAAGTACAAATTTGTGTTTGAAAATTAAATTTTTTCCCCGAAACACTTTGTTACCTTGTTGTGTGTATCAGTTTGTGGTACATTAGTTTGGCTCACTTATTTTATTATTTTGTACACGTTTTCTGATTAGGTAGAACCTTTAAATTTTGCATACACGCTTATTTTGGATGACAATACAACATTCATTTATAAAAATACAAAAGAATCATATAAAATATTTTTTTAAAATAAATACCAAAAGCATAAATTTATATATATATATATATATATTTGTAATTTTGACAGTGTAATCAGAAAATGGTTGTTTTATGCCCACACATGTATGAGTGACTCGGTTTACTTCATGCGTTGTTTACTTTGAATTCAGTAGTTACGGGGAATACCCTAATTTTATAATCACTTTTTTTCTTCATTTTGTTGTACTTCAACATGAACACAGCATTTCGTTCTTCAGCCTTAATTACTTGTTGGAAAAATATTTGTCAGCTCGCGTCAAAAGTGGAAGTTTTGTAGTACAAAACTCAGTTGTGTGTTCTGAAAATTGAACTATCAAATGCTACTCAGGCGAAGGTTCTAACAACATGTAAACTGCTGACATCGAAGTATTGATGCTAGAAAGCCCTTTGGAGGTGGACGATTTGACAGTTTATGATAATTAAGAAGTCAATAATGACAAAGTCGAAGGTGAAGTTCACTATTAACAGCTGATTTAATTCGCGAGAGTTTGAAATTTGCTACAAGTATGAAACATTTTTTTACTCATGATCCTGACATAGAGCGTGCATTAAAATTTCCACGTAATCTTAAGTTTTGTGCAGCAGATATCAAGAATTATATAAGCAACATGAGAAACCAAAAAAAAAAGAAAGAAAAAGAAAAACAGCTGCTAATAACAGACTTTGTAGCAACAAATATCCAACGGAGGCAGTTAATAACGAACGAAATTCTTCATTTGAATCAAAGTCGACAGTTGTGCTAGACATATTCTACGTAACTGCTGATGATAGCATTTTTGATCCTGTTCGTAATAAACGAGCACGATTGTTATCAAATAGCGATGAATAGTTGTTAGTTAGTTGTTTTATTCCTAAAATCAGTTTGAATTTTTATATGTTGTATGTATCTATAGACTGAAATTTTAAAGTACAATAATTCTAATTTTTTTTAAATGAAAATAAATTGTTTTGTTTTTTAAATATGCCGTACGGATTTCATTACTACTTTTTTTGCACGGTATTAGAGAAAAATAATTAGAATTTTTTCATCTTACACATTTTTTTAAAATTGTGGAGCATATCCCAGAATTTACCATTTGTCGCATGAATTTCTTTACTCGATTTGTTTTACAAAGTTTTCTGAGGAACGTATCTACGTGTAGAAAAAGAGTTTGGTGTATATATAAAGTTTTTAAAAGCACAACACTTCCATGAGGCAAAAAAATAATAATAAAAAAAAAAAAAAAAAAAAAAAGGAAAAAAAATTATATTTTCTTTAGTCAGTAAGAAATATAAGGAAAATGTTTTGAAAATGACAATTTGTTTTCATCGTAAGTAAAAAAAACAGTGAAGATTTTCAATCAAGCTAAGTATTTTTACAGAAAAATGAAGAGTTATGCGCGTCCTAAACTGCCTACCATACGATTCCAGTCTAATCATATTCTAGTCAAAAAATTTCATTTGTATTTAACAGACTTCTCTTTATTTATGAGGATGAAAAACTGTCATTTTCATAATGCATTTTTTATTAATTTCTCACTGGCCAATTAAACAATTATTTTTTACTTGTTAATTCTTTATTTATTTATTATTTTTATTTAATATTTCTTCTTTTGTCCCAAAAAAGTATTTTTCAAAAACCTTATTGAGTTAAAACCATTATTTGCACGAGGAAATTGGATCTTTTAGTTTATCTTCTTATTAAACCTACCCTTTTAATACTTTTATCAAATTATTCTCAAAGAATACTCTAGGCAACCGTTCTCCTATGAGTCGACCACCAATCTATATCAGTTGCGGCGAAAACTCAAAACAAGTTAGTTAGTGATTTCTGCCTTATATTCGGGCAACATCCTCATTGAAGAAAACTGGACTCGTGTGAATGTTCAAATATTATTATTTTTTTTTTATTTCTAATAAACTTTGTGCTCATAGAATACGGTATTTGGGAATCCAAAACACCCCTGCACTAGATGCTACAGTTCTGCAGGTGGCATTTTCTTTTTTATGTTGAGATTTTCGGTGACCTATAGCTAGGTCAATCATTTCAGCTATCCCATCTAATGAAATGGTTATGTCTCGTGGATTTAGAAGAGACGATGGCAATTTTATTCCAAACAAAATTCTCGATGAGAAGAGATATCAGAGTTATATTAAACGTCCGAGCAGAATGTCGGGTCCGAGGCATTTGATTTCTTTTTGTGGCGTGCGACTAGCACTAAAAATGTCATTTTTGCATAGCAAATTCAAATGCGATGAGTACTTTATCTAACTGTAAATATCGTTTTTAATATTCAAATTAATTACAAAATTTTTGTTTAAATAGCACTCTGTAATGTATCCTGTTCCTTAACACAACTTTCGTCAACCCAGAAGCCGATCATAAAATAATGTGTTTGTGTATGCGCGCGCATGTGGTGTGATAGCGAAGACTAAGGAGAGAGAGTTTAAAAAAGGTACCTAAATTTTATTTCACATACCTTTTCACAAATCTATTCGTGAACTTAAAAAAGAGATTTCAGTAAGAAGAGATAACTCTTGAACAATAAATTGCTATTATTATGACAGTCCTGTTTGAATTCGGTAGAATATGTCTAACTATTGTTATTTTTAATAATCGAAAGCTGTATTATTTTAGACTATTTTTGATTTTTGTAAAATGACTTTTGACTTTTTCACAATTTCTCCTTCAGTTAACTCTTTGAGCTTCTTTCTAAATATGTTTGAATTCAAAATGGGACCTGGAAGCCTAGTGTTATGGTCGTGAATTCACGGACGGCGTTGTTATCGTCGAGTCGGGGATTCCAACAGTGATGCCACTAAAAACCCTTGGTGTAGCGGGGTAGATGCACGTTAAGTATGCCGAGGACCCAAGTCCCCCCCCCCGAAGTTGAGTGGAATTTTGGAGAAGTTGGTGTCTGGTCAGGTGTTCGTCCTCATTACTTAACCGAGGTTCAAATTGACGGCATCCGTCACAAATGGACCTCGTATGACGCTAATAAATCAAACATAAATATAATAAAAATAGATTATTTAGATAGGTTATTTATTATTTTTATCCTACATATTTGGATTGTTCCTTTTCATAAATGTGTATTAAATAATTATGGAGATCAGAGAACTTTTTTTTTTTATTATTTTTGTCAGTAAACTAAGTTTAAATACCTATCTATGTTTTATTCAAAAAAGCAAATTAGATATTTCCTTTTAACTTTTATTCTGTTTTGAAATAAATGAAATAAGAGAATCGAAAATAAGTGCTAATTATTTAATAAAAACTAGAAAAAAGCGTTAGTTTCCGCTGAATATAAAAATTAAAATAAATTACACGTTTAGCATTCGAAAGTAGTATAAAGAATGAAGTAACCTCGTATTTGGTAATGCTAGATTCTGCGAAAATACTGGTAAAGTATGCAAATGCATAAACTCTTGAGCGAGATAAGTAATATGTGCCAGACACACTATGTTTTAGTTATTTATTGTTGTCAGCTTTCTTCTCCCCGCAGACACTACATTTTCTCTTCTTTCACCCGCGTTAAATCAGTAGAAGCCCGTGGGAGTGACGTAATAGTTTGGAGAGGAAGGTGTCGAAGTTTCTAATCATTTCCTCGTGCTAGTGCGGACTAACTTATTTTCAAATATCATTTTAATCTCACTATTCCTTCTACGTGCAACTTTATTTCAAAGATGAATGTTTTAGGAATTGCAAGCGACAAACAAAATTTACCTAGACTTCACCGAAATTCCAATCTCATTAGAAAATAATTGAAATTTCATTAGATTGAGAATTGACCAAGTTTTTCAAATGTTTAAAATCTGCATCGTCCCAGATTAAATATTTTCTAAATAAAGTTTGTAGCAATAATCCGTCAGTAACCGGCTCTTGTGCCATATCTCAATCTAATATATTAAACAAAAACTACAAAACTGTGATTGAGGAACACGAGACTAAACAGGCGAAATTATTTATTATAGCTGAAGAGTCTCAAAGGTCGCTCTCTCTAGAACTTAAACCTAACTACCAGTCCTACTTTATGATTCAAATAAGAAATGTATCTCTTGCAAGTTCATTCGTTATTGATTTCACAACTTTTTTTGACAGTCACCACATAGATTAATGCCATTTGTGGAACTCTCCCTTCGATCCACAAAATTAACGGAAGAAATTTAAGCTGAGTAACAAATCTCTAACTTCCAATCTTGTGGGGACTCGGACCCTTACTCAAATCAGGAGTCGGTTCTAACCTATTTTAATTAAAAGTTTAACAATGCACTTTAATTAAGTTATGAAAAATTATAGTCTTTTAGTTGAGACTACATTCTGAGATGCAAGTAAAAGATTTGTCTCGACATGAGATTGCCACAGTGCATTAATACTTAAATGGTATTTGACTTCAATATAAATAAAATAACAATATACGCTGAATTATTTTATTCACCAATTCTAGTGTTCGCTTTTCCCAAACGTAGGATTCTATCTGTATCAAAATTAAAAATGTTGCTAATCCGGCAAAGCAAAAAACGATAAGAAAGATTCAGATTTAGCGAATGTGATAATAACAAACTTTTAAAAGTAATATTTACAACTGTAACAATTATTTCAGTTTTACTGTTATATAATATTTATGACTTAATCCGTTACTCACCTCTCGGCTTCTCGTAAACATCTGGCTACTCCTTCTCATTCCATTTCATTCTATGTCGATTATATATCACTATCCCTTCATTCAGTTCATTGCACTCCCTATCTTCCTTTAATTCACCCAAGCACGTTTCATTTCGGTTGGTGAGGATTAAATTCATGCAATTCATATTACAAAAAGTCCCCTAACCAGTGAAGAGAAATCCGTGAGTAACCAAACGCCACAAAATAAGTAACAAAATTAAGTATTTCTGTAAGACATTTGGAGATCAATTATTAATTTTTCATGCCTGTCGTTTAAAATTCATTCTCTACACGAAATAAATCATATTTTCCCATAAGCCCTTTTCTGGGCTTAATTACTTGAAACAGAAACATTCCTCTTGCAGAGTAGGATTAATACTGAAACGTTACAATTGCACGGTTTCTATCTCAAAAGGCCGAGAGAGTCATTAATTTTAGAGAATTTACTGTCTAGAAAGTTCTGTACTCATTTAAACAAATTCATAAGCATTAATTTGTCATTCATAATTACGACACATACATTCTGGGCACAAATTAAAGAATGCAGATTATTCAGCAACACATTTGTGAAGTTAAAATAAAATAATACAATTATCTGAAATGTATATATATATATCCATTTCAAGAATTATATTATTTGAATTTATTATTCTTGGCTGATTAAATGTGTGAGTAAATCTTTTTCTCTCTTTTTCGAAAATTAAGTTGTTTATGTTACGAAAATTTCTAAATTTGTGTTCATTTACTTGGTTTCCATATTCGTAATATTAAAACACGTAGAATGTTATACTCGTAAAAATTCGATTTTTCTTTAAAAGGTTTTATAATTATATCGATTTTTTTTTGTTCTTAAAGATTTGTCTTGGCTTTTTGGGTAATTGTTTTCTTAATTTTTGTATTTTAACTTTAAACAAATTTCGTTTCAATTTATACTTTTGATTTGTGACTGTTATTTAATGATAAATTTAGTTGAAGGGAATAGTTAAGCCTATAATTTTAGAATAACTTAAGTTAACAGTCTAAAGCCTGTTAAAACATTCAACTTACGTACTCTCCATTTTTATCCTTTCAAACAACTTTTTTT
>BMAW01039960.1:0-12717 GCA_019974015.1 Nephila pilipes
TTGTTGTTGATTTTGGATTTTAATTGTTCTTCTCATTTTGTTTTTTTTAATGATAAATTAATTGCTTTATCTTTTACACACACACATACACACACGCACATATATATATATATATGTACATTTTATTACATTAATTAATAAAATTAAATTTTTTCTTTTAAACGTAAAATCAACTGACACTGAATTTGTAAGCCATATGTAGTTAAATGCACAAGGAACAACGAATTTGTTGATCGAATTTCATTCTTTCCATTTTATTATTCGGCTTTGTTGTATCTAAGAACTTGAATACAATTCTTGGTCTGATCTCGTTTATCCAACTTGACAGTTCATCCATTTTTATATGTTGGCTAGGATTTGCGAAATCTCCTGTGACTGACTGAGATTGACGCTGCCTAGTGGTTTCCTAAAAACATGTCCAGTCCATTTGCACTGCTGACAGTTATTCCTTTGGGGTCAAATTGTCTTTGCAGCTTCCGAGAATACGACTAAATGCTTTTTTGATATAATGTTTCTCTTCAAAAATGAAGATATGGGATTTAGGGTGTCAGAAACGGACGTGAAAGATGAAGCACGTACCTTTATGAAAAATGTTAATCCTAAGATTGTCTTCAAATAACCTTTTTAATTTTTTTTAATAATAATGGTAATAGAATAACATTGTTAATATATAAATAAGTTTATGTTTAATATCTTCAGAATTAAATTTTTTTTGAAGTGTTATAAAAATAAATACAAAGTACAAATAACAACATTTAGTTATTGCAGACATTTATATATATATAACATATTTTTTCAGTTAAATAAATTTAATCAGATTAAAATTAACTGAATTTGTTTATTTTATTCTATTCATATCTATTTACATTTAACTCCTTTATATTCATTCAAGAAACAAGCAAATGCATTAATCATTTAGAGAAAACAAGCATATCTTAAATGTCATGTTCCATTTTTCTTTCCAGAATAAATCTTCAAGAATCAATTACCTTTCCAAATCTCAGCTGTCATCCTAAGAAATATTTTGCAAAACATTTTAGCCTCAAATAAATGAAGATTTTCGATCCAAGAATGAAAAATGACACCGCGTCATCCATCTTTTTATTCCTGTGATGATGCTCGGAATAATTTGTTAATCCAACTCACGTCACTGTTTAGACTACTGGTTTTTGGATTCCAGCCAAAAGAATAAGAAATGAAATTCTACCCAACACGCAGGGTTCGTTTTGCACGTAACTTTTCCGAAATCATAAATGAACTTTCATTATTTGTTTTGGCATCTTTTCCTTACTTCAGAAAAATGAAACAAGCTATTTTGATTGTTTTTCTAGTGAAAAAAAACAACAGATTAATAGAAAGGTAAGATCTCAATTATATATAATTCCTGCCACGTACTCATGGTTATAAATGCAATATAAATGTGTGAAGAGTTTTAAGAAAGAAAATTCACAACTTAAGAATTGTGGTTGTCAACTAAGTTATATCGTTAGAAAATTTAATTATTATCAATTTTCTTTGAACATCCATAATTAGTTTAAAATAAAGTATTATATGAAAGAAATTTGATGAAGAATGTGGGGGGTAGCGGTTGAAAAGTTGTTTCTCCATGATCATAACGCGATTGTTTTTTATTACAACGTTTTTCTGAATTTCACTTGGTGTGTGTGTGTGAGTGTGTGAGTGTGTGTGTCATCAATTTTTCGATCGTTAATTTAACCAACTTCCCATCAAGCTAGAACTTTGAAATTTTGGGAATCGTTCGTACTGGCCTAACAATGCAATATTTAGACGTTTGCGAGAAGTTTTAACTAATATTTCAATAATTTTAATAAGTCAAAATATTCTTTCCTCTCGGCGCTTTTAGGATTGAGGGAAAAAATTCTTTCCCCCTCTGGGAACACCGGGCACTCCCCACACCACATGAGGTTATCATAAACCTTTTGTACTCGCAAAGAGGAGATACTATCTCCCCTTTACAATCTCCGAGATAGTAAGGGTTGCTGACTTTTAGTCAGTAATCATTCGCAAGAAAGAAAGTTTCCAATATTAGGCGACATGTCTTATCACAATAATTTTTTCTGAATTCTGGTTCCCATTCTTTTTTTAATAGAATGACTTACAAACTTTCAAATGCATGTTTTGATTTTATGAGTATTATGAATTTTTTAATACTCTCACAAATGTCTCTTTTTAAGTGAATTTTAAAGTTAAAAATAACCAACAGTTTTAACTAATATTTCAATAATTTTCTTTTTTTTTTTGCCACCATATAAAAACGTTGTTTTTAAAAACGTTGGTTTTTATATCGAATTATTACCTTTGATTTCCAAAATTAATGCTGCACTACAAAGCTACTCTAGTCTATGTAATTCATTTCTTTTTTGGTTATCCAGTGGTGTTGGAATACTGAAAAGTGAAGAAAATTGCGACGACGTAGAATATCTTTTACACCTATTTCTCTTTGCCATAATTTAATAAAAAAAAAATTGTTGCTAAGTTTAATCACACTCAAATATTACAATGAAACAATGAGGAGACAAATGATTATTTTATCAGCTTACTGATTTTTTCTGAAGTCCTTTTATTTTTCTCTTTCTCTTCCAATCTTCCCCTGCTGTTGTAATATTATCTAATGTTAATATCAAATATCAATTTCACCCACACAATTGGATCCGAAGGTTTAAACTTGCAACGACAAATTGATTGAGTTGTTTCTTTAACATTTTCTCAATCCGAACGGATCGTAATAATCGTAAGGTGTTCATGGTTGAAGTTTTGCGATTGGCGGTGTTTTCGTCGAGTCGATGGTTCAAGCCTTGAAGCCTCTAAAGACCTATCTTGTAGCAGAAATGATGCACGTTAAATCTGGTGGAGACTTTCCAAGTCCTCCTAATGATGTGGTGTGAAAATGAGAAGACGTGAATTCAAGCTCTGTTGTAGTCCTCCTCACCTCGTTTAGGCTCTAAATTACGAAGCCCGGCGCATTAGCACTTGCGTTGCTTCTCTATAATAAGAAATTGCTTACTCATTAATTCTCATTCCGAGAGGTCTTGAATCCATGTTCAATAGCAATGTATGTAAGTTCATACTCTTCCACTGTATCTACTTGCCGTGAATCAGTAACACACAACTCTCAACGACTTACTCTGGAATCTTTTATTCAATTTGGCTTCGAGTATTCAGACTTTTCTTCCACTCAATTTATTACATTCCTTTAGATTACCTAATTTGATTAAATAAAATTTCACTTGGTCAGGTTGAGGTTTTGTTTTATGCGATTCAAAGTATAAGAAATGTCCCCTAGGTTAGTGAAGTAAGAATTCACACACTGACCGTCATTGCAACACAAATGTTAAAGGTGTTGAAGTAGTGAGATGTCATGGCACTCGACCTAGCAAATTTAACCTTCCCTCAAAAATAAAAGGGAGTATTAAAGAACTTGATTTTTGACTATATCAGAAGTTTATTTAACTGGAATTGTTAAAAAGAGTATCAGAGTTCTTGACTAGTTTATGGTTAGTTACCATTGTGGAATGTGTAAACCAACGGACACCTAATCAGAAGGTATTTAGACATTACACAAGAAGATTGGATGTTACATATTCTAACAGCAACAATTTGAAAGAGAAATTTAAATAGAGGAAAACATAACCTGACTGCCAACAAAATAGCAAAGAAGAAAGTCGGAAATGAAGTAGAGTACCAAGTACATCCATAGAGATTATTCCCTACCTGTGCTAGCTTTCCAATTCTAATTTAATTATCGGTAACAGATGGACTTGAGTTCACTGTCTTTAGTAAACTTCAGCTGGCTGGTTTTGGCAGAATGGCTGGCTCGTTTTCATAGTGGTAGAGTGACAGCAAACTTGAACGTTGAGCAATCAAAATTCACAAGAGGTTAAAGATAAGGTGAGATAGAAATTGATTAGCACTCAATGTAGGTGGTAGCTAATGTAGTTGCCTGAATCAGATCTTATTACTAAGTGTCTAATTGAATTGGATCCAGTTTACCCAACCTCTAATATTGGCTTTTATTAAGATAAGGAGAATCTCAGACATAATCTTTGGTTAAGGATGCAAGAAGTTAAACGCTACAATGCAGTTTAATTATTGAAAATCGAAATCATTTATTCAAACTCGAATAAATTTCTTAAATAGTTTTGGAATAGGTCTGTATTGAATGATCATGACTTTTCAAAATAACGAGTTTTGTAATTTACAGATGAGACTAATGAGATTTCTGTCAGCATGACTAATCAAAGTTTTTATCTCTAGAAAACATTTAAGATGTGATAATATCTTATATCTGATCAAACAAGACTGCTCATTCATACTGAAAATTAACTGTGAACAGTCTATACGTAAATTTTAGTTAGTGTTTTGTCAGATAATAAATTAGAAATCATATTTATAGAACTGTATTGTTTTGTTACATTAGTTATTATATTAGAAAAATTGCATCTAAGAATTATATTATAATAATAATTGTATTTGTTTTATCATGTTGGTTGGTTTTAGTAACGGAACACAAGACGCAATACGGGGGTTACTGGTGACAGATCTCGTAGTATTGAAGGATGTATTTAGATATTTTGTGGTTTAGATGTTAAGCACGGTAAAAAAGATACTACTTCTTCAATTTTGAATTTATAAATTTATTTCGCTGATACATTTGAAAGTCAAATGTAAAACTGAAGTAATTCAAAAATATAGATTAATGCCTATCTGTTAAACACTTAAAAATAGAAAACAAAAATAGATAAAAATATTATAAACGAAAAATAATGATAATAGAATAGAATTCGGAGATATAGATGTATTAAATGCTTTATTACTTAGTTGAAATAAATAGTTTAAAGGATTGTTGTTTATGTTAACATCTAAATAATCAAATTATTTTACAACAGCAAACTTTCAAAGATATAAAATAATACAGTAAAAACATAAAAATTAAATAACATTAGTAGATATCACCATCTCATTTACTACAAATTGCACCAAAGTCGTTAATTTACACATGTTAATTAAAATAATAATTAATTACAAAAATAGAATAAAAAATCGTTTTTTAAAATGTTTATAATTTGAGAATATATCTTATTTATTCTTTTAAGGAAATTTAAATACTATAGTATAAAATAAATTATCTCCATTCCATACATATATAATAGATTTTGCATGCCTTATTCTTTCCATTTTGAAGGAACATAAAAAGACTAGAGTATAATAAGAAATTCGTTTCAAATAAGGTCATTTTGTCTGCAAGCATGTTGATCTAAAATTTATAAATATTTTAGCAATGCAAAGATACTTGCATATTCTTTAAAGGTAGAATTATCTCCTTTAATAGGAATTCTACTCCAAAGGCTGTCTGTAATTATAATTAAAAAAAAATTCTGAAACGTTTCGGAATCTTAGATTTCTTTCAAAATCAAATATATACTTTTCATTATTTGATTCAATATTTTTTATCCTTTTAGAAAAAAAAAAGTAATAAGCTTTCCGGAGTATTTTTCGGAAAGAGAATAACTAATAATAAGGCATTAACAATTGTTAATAAATCTAAAGACATTTTATTAGCTTTATAATGTAGGCAAAATATGAATTGTTTAAGATTTATTATGCAACATAAATCGTATAAATATACTGAGTAGCTCAACAATCTTTCAGTCATTTTTAATTGCTCAATTTTCAGTTAATATCAAAGTTTTGTCACAAAATTATAAACAGCTTATAATATACTTTGAAATAATTTCGAGATTTTTAGAAGAAAGCTGCATTTGGTCAAATTGAAGTTCTAATTCTGAATGACTATATCTTCAGAGTGCGGTATTTCTTTCAAATTATTAAGTATCTAATTTTGCATAAAACTTTGAAAAATATTCTCCATTGCATCAAAATATTCTTAAAATAAGAAGTTTTAATGGTTAATTAAAATACCTGATAAGAGAATAAAAATTGCTTGTTTTTAAAATAAAAACGAACATAACAATTGGATTCCTAACTTCAAATGTTCAAAACATTGTAATTGATGTTAGAAATAATTTTCATTGATAATTGGCTTGCTTATACGCTATTAGTAATTTAAGAGTTTTGTTGACATAATTCCTTTGAATAGAAAAGCTTAAGACTGTTATTAGAAATTATTTATGAAAATGCTCATTACATAAAAATATACAGAATTATTAGAAACCGTAAGCAAAGGTATAAGTAATTCAAGGGTGTCACTCAACGCATAATTTCTCTATCAGAATAGTAATGAAAATAATGGAGCTAACAGTTCACCCAGTAACTTAAAATATTATTGGATGAACAGTCCAAAACTTTTTCGTGTGCATTTATTATATTTTTTGTTGTTATTATTTTAATGAGAGATTTTGTCAAAAGGTTAACCAGATAAACATTTAATTGCAAAATGTACACTCACGTTTATAGTGATGAATTATGTTACACCACATATAAATGTTTAAAAAACCAATCAAATTTTTAAAACATGCATCCTTTAAATAATAATAATAATACAATAAATTTCTACCAAAATTGATGATGGTACAATCAGTCAATTTCATAAAAATATTTATTGAACTTGGTCATTTTTAACGTTACGGATATAAATAAATTTCTGCATAATCTAACAATTTTAAACTTATAAAATGTTTTGGAAAATAAAAGTTCATTTATTGGTTAGAATATTAAAATTAGTCAATTCATTGGAAAGCAAAATAATTTATCAAAAATTAATTGTGTGTGTTTTAATCTAATATCAGCTTTTTTTCAAGAAATATTAGTCTACATTACATACATTAATGAAAAAGAAAGTCATTGCTACTAAACTAAATATTCTGTGCGATTGTTTTATTTCCTGTCTTTCAAACTCTTCTTTCATTTCGCGACTTTTTACAAAGAAGAGTTGAGTTGCTTATTCTTCACCGCTACTGTTAACATAAAAATAAAATTTCTTAAGTAATAATAATAAAATACTTAATTTTTAAGTAATAGTACATGAATAACATCAAATTCTAAGGAGAATAATTCGAAATAAAAACCAACGTTTTTAAAAAGAACGTTTTTATATGGTGGTAAAGTGTATTAAAAAATTATTAAAATATTAGTTAAAACTGGTCGCAAATATCTAAATATTGCATTGTTAGGCAAATAAGAATGGTTCCCAAAATTTCAGAGCTCTAGCTTGATGGGAAGTTGGTTAAATTAACAATAGACAATTTGATGACACACTGATACACATACATACAGACACACACCAAGTGAAATACATAACAACGTTAAAACTAACTAAAATTAATTAATCCGGTAAATTAAATGGTTAGAATACAGTTTAGTCAAACCACTCTTGGAGACCGGAATTATTTGGCGGTATTTTGCCAAATGTTGCTAAATTGGTCCGCGAAGCGGACTTAACATTCAGCCAAAAAAAAAAAAGAAAAAAAATCGCCAAGTCTGGCAGTTATTCAAATTGCGCCAAGTGATTGGGCTAAACTGCATTATTTAAAAAATATGAGTTAAAACATGTCGCAAACGTCTAAATATTGCATTGTTAGGCGAGTACGAACATTCCCAAAATTTCAAAGCTCTAGCTTGATGGGAAGTTGGTTAAATTAACGATCGAAAATTTGATGACACACACACACACACACACACGCCAAGTGAAATTCAGAAAAACGTTGTAAAAATATAACTATACACTCAAGCCACTTGTTCAATGACAAAGATGCACATTGACGTTCTGACGCCGGAGGGAAAATGAGTAAGAGTTCACTTAGCACGCGCCAAGTGCAGAATTACGCCAAGTCAATCGCTGCCGATTAACAAGTATGAATTCCTTTCTGAATTTAAAAACGTCAGAAATATCTTACAAAATTTTTCTTTTTCGAAAGGTTAAAATTTATTAAATTTACAATTGTATGTTTAAATTAGTGTTGCTAAAACCAGTAGCTATCTACCCGTCAACTTAATTTCGTCAAAGCAGTGTTAATCATGATAAATTTTCTAATTTCGTCTTTAAATATAGGCTTTTTGTATCTATTTTAATGAGAAAAAAAAGTGTACACAAAAGAGAATATAATAATTAAGGTTTCATTGGAATTCTTTTTCCTTCTAATTTTTAGAAAAAAAATTTACACCTATTTTAATGATTTGTTTGTGGGGTTTTGGTCTCTAAAAGATATTTTAAAATACTTTCAAGATTCGGAGAGAAATCAGTTTCAATGAAACCTAAGTCATTTGTTCTTTTTCTCGGATGCATTTCTTTGCATTCAAACAGATTAATTTGTCTAGATTTTAGGTGCAAAGTATAAAATACCATAGGATTAGCATTGCAATCGTGAAATCAAAATGGCAGATAGAAGGCAGCTTTAAGCTTCTTTGTATTCTTCCAAATATCGTCAATTCGCAAGAGTTATACTTATCAAATAATATGTTTTTTTTTAAGTCTCACTATTCTCTATAAGTGTTGATCTCCTTGTTTTAGAAATCTCACTCATCGCATTTTCTTATCTTCGAATGTTTCTTTTTTTGTTCAAACAGGATTAAAGAAATCTAAAGGTTTTTATCGAAATGTTACCCCTTAAAACGCCCTTTGTTGCTAAGCTTTTTTTTTTTTTAATTCTTTGTATCTTACGTCAGGTACCAAATAAATTGCACCCATTGGGATGGTGTTTGTGATTCCCTTTTTGCTGTAGGTAAACATGTCAAAATTGTTATCATATTACTGCGTATTAGAAAAAAAAATGTTTCGGTGTGAAAAGTATAAAATAAAACATAGTACAATTTTCGATGTTGTATTAAAGATTCTAGAGAATGTATTGAATTATGTATTAGATTGTGTTGCTTTTTACCTGACAAATAACACTTTATTTATAACATTAGTAAAAAAAGTATTTTTTTTTTATTACTAACGAAAGACAACTTTAAAATTACATAATAGAAGAAAAATTCTTAGATGCATATCTTGAGACTTCCATATTCTTAACATATGAAATAACTATATAAAGCAGAATGCAATATTTAACCAATTATTTAACGCATTTTTGTCACAAGCAAAAATTACGTTACGCTGAAACAGCAAAGACAATAATACCATTTTGATGCACATAAAATAATTAAATAACTTATGTATTAATTAGTTACCATAGTGAAATTACAAATATTCAAATGACAATAGCAACATTTTATACAAACACACAATATGTATTCTACAATATTAAAATTTCTGTTTAATTTATATTATTGTTTTTAAATAGGTGTATGGACTTAGAATTCGTTAGTAACTTCTAGTAGAACATGGATAGTTTTCAAATGATTGTTCGTCATACATGATAGTGCCTCTTTTTCTTCTGATAGTTTAATAAATCTACTAGGATTTCCATTTTTCTCTATACTGTAATTTTTTTTCAAGAGTCAAAATTGATTTATATTCAATCGAACTATTTAAAAAAAATTAGTGCTAAGTTCCGGACATAATTGCAAACGTTATACGATGAAAGATAAAAAAAAAGATTTTTTTTTTTGATTTACAAATTGTATAATATTTTTTTCATTTACTGGCATGATTATTTATAACATTAAAACTTAACACTGTTATACTGTACTGTTTGTTTCAAAATACGTGATTCAACTAAGGAGGTAGTGTCTTTAAAAATATACTGTTCGTATTATTAAATTTAGTAAAATATTCGTTTATTTAAATTTTAAATATCGCAAAATTAAATAATGACTTGAAGTTATCTGAGGATAAATGCGTAATGAAACATGGCATACAGATTACTTAAAAAATATTTTCACATAAGCCCACTATAACATGTAATGTTCAACTGACCATGATTTCTCCTTCACTAACCTCTAGGAAATTTTATGAAGTGAATTGCAAAAATAAACCCTCGACCCAACCAAAGGAAATGTGATGTAGGCAAATTATTGACTTACAGAATATTAACAAAATGAATAGAAGAAACCTATACATATATACTCGTAAGCGTAGTCGTACTAAAAAAATGGTTATAAACTTAAAATAAAGAAAGTGGAAGTTAGAGGTAAATAAAATAGTGATTTATTTTCGATAGATGTATGCGACGTCTGTGACTTTAGATCGATTGTTTTCCAACAAGACTAAACAATCTCTCAAAACGAATAAGAGCTGAGGAAATTGTCAAAATTCTTTAACATCGGAAATTAATATACCCGAAATTCAGTACGCTGTTAAGATTGATTTTTAATATTGATGCCAGATGGAATGAAATCTGTTGAGATAAAATAGACAAAGGAAGAACAAATTCAGCAATTAAAAAATACCAGTACGCAAAATTTACTTATCATTAGTCTTCCTCTACCTTTGATTGTGCAACCTAGTGTCAGAATTATCAGGTTTTTTTAAAATGCAAGGTGAATTAAACAATGATAAGCAGGCTTTTCAGATAAACCAAAGAAGGGTATACCATATTTGGAAAGGCTGTACTTCCTATAATTAGTAAGATAACATAACAAAGGACATGTTAACAAACATGCATATATATATATATATATATATATATATATATATATATATATATATATATATATATATATATATATATATAGTCTCTTATAAATATTCTTTCTTTGTCTTTAACAAAATAATAGAGTTTGTAATGGAAGTGCTAGAAGAAGATGAATTTCTGTACAGGATGTTTCGAATGTGATGGGCAAAAATTTAAGGGGTGACAGAAAATATCTAAACAAACAATTTTCACTATATAATTCACAGGTGAAGAGCAAGCTGTGAACTGTTAGATGGCGTTGTATTAGAAAGTGTAAAGGGCAAATTCTTTTAAAGATCGCCATTTTTCCCCCTGGGTTTTAGGAGGCATTGCAACATAGAATAATCAGGATATTGCCATGACTCCTGAAATCCACAACTGAACTGACGATGTAAAAGAAAACTAGAGTTTTATAATTTCCATTACTGCGTCATGTATTGGCTCACTGCTTGCTCTCCGCCTGCGCATTATATGGGGAAACCTGCATGCCTAGAATTTTTTACCAAGCTTTAATTTTCCCCCCAAGAGTTTCGAATCTCCCAATATAAATATATATTTTAGCTTTTTAATAGATTTTTCTTAAAAATTAATGTGTAACTTTTTTTAATAATATACAATTTTTTATTTACTGACTTAAACTGATTTTTAATTCTCTTTATTTTGGGAAGTTCCCTGTTACATTTCTCTATTTGGCCTCTAAATGTTTTGTGTAATATATAATGAATGGGGATAGTTTTCTAGAACTGTTTTCTTACATTTGAACCTTTAATTTTATGAAAAACTGCATATAGGAGCCTTAAGTCGTTTATAGTTCATTTTGTATTATATCTAATTTCATTATAATTTCCATAATTTTATTTTGATATTCGTTTTTTTCTTTGTACTAATTATAATTTTTCTGTTTAATTTCTATGACCGTCATATTATTTAGAGTTTTAAGCACTTGATTTAAGAACATTAGTTTTAATTTTTAAATACTTTTTTTAGTATTGCCACTAATTTTAATTATTATCTATTGGATTTACTATATCTGTAACTCCTATTCACAATGAATCTATTTTATTACTACATATTTAAAATTTCATTATTTTGTGATTTACTTTTTCCATTTAGAATTAATTTTTTTTTCTAAATGGAAAAAAAAAAATTAATTCTAAATGGAAATTAATTCTAATGGAATAAAAATTTCCATTTTTATTCCATTTAGAATTAATTTTTTAATTTCATATTTTAAAGATTTATTTCTTCGAAGATTTTTGGTAATTTGTTTTCACTCTCTCTCTCTCTCTGTGTGTACATATATATAATATTTATAAATTATTCCTTTAATATGATGCTTGATAAATATATTTAAAAATTAATGAAAATCTATTATCGAGCTTTCCAAATGTCATATAAATGCTTTTCTCATTTAAATGCTTTTGTCTGATTAAGTCTTCGTATGTCTGAAGTCAAACAAAGGCAAAAGTCCTAAGAGGATTTTGTTCCCAGCAGTTTCCTTGCTAAAGAGTGGAGCCATACAATGAACTTGAAGTCAGATGCTATAGAACGTAAAATCCCCTTACCTCGGTTAGCTTAAAAGGAATAAATATTTTTCTAAATTTACAAAGTTAAGCTCTTATGCTTATTATAGCTTTAAAATCCCTTCTTGAAATAAAAATAAGGACTTTTTTAAAGTATTTTATTAAAATAATAATTATGGTGCTGTTAAAATGTATCTGAATTCTGAGAGTAATTTTAATTAAAGTTGTAAATGCAAAATAATTTTTTTAATAAGCAGAATTATTACAATTTCCCTCCTACTGCTCAGGGGATATGCAAATTAGAAAGATATTCAGGCATTGTTTTTAAATTTCCCATTATGTATTCAAAGTAGTTTTTCTATTTCTCCTTTAAATATTAAATTAAATTTCATTTGAGTAGCAAAAAAAAAATATATTTAGTAATATTTTAGCACATACAGAACATTAAAAAATTTAATGAAGATATAGCATTTACTGACGGATAATAATTCATTGTATCTGTCAACTGAAAGACATTTAACTCAGATCGGTCGAAAAAGCTCTTCCATAATGAATCTATAGAATTTTTATCGTGCTATCAATGTGGCCAAAGATTTCTTGAAATGATTCAATCATCAAAAAAAAAAAAAAAAAAAAAAAAAAAAAAAAAAAAAAAAAAAAAA
>BMAW01039960.1:12817-49844 GCA_019974015.1 Nephila pilipes
ACTGAATTACTGATATAATATTTTGCAAATTCTTCTTTGAACCCAAAACCTTATTCTCCTTACCTGAACACTTCCTCAATTTTTTCGGTGTGTATGTTCAATGAGCAAAATTTACGTAAATAAATCCCAGATGATAATTGGTGTGAAAATCGTCATTACACAAAAAAATCAGCATCTTGAAAAGCGTTTTCCAAAGATGAGCAAACGTGTTCAGTTTCATTTCAAAGAAGGGGGTGGAAAACAGGATTATTTGCTGCAAGTGTTACATCAAAATATTTTGATTAAGATGTGTTATAATTATTTTTCCTATTATTATTAACTTAATTTTTTTAATGTTTGTTGTGTGTTTCTTCGTAATAAATTATTAAGGAATAATCAGATCAGGAACTTTAAGGACACCCAGTATTTTGCAAGCGTGGCGTATTCTTACTGATTCTAAATTTTCGTGTGGTTATTAAGTAACGAGACTTCCGTTGCTATAGAAGAAGTACGCCTGCGCCAAACGCCAGGGGTCGACGGCTGCTTAGAGTGGAGCCTTTTCTTTCGAATGCTACTCCTCTCGTTTCTGTGAAAAAAACCCCATACCTGTAACCTTCGTTTGCATTAGAGATACATTTTTGTTTCCTAGAAAAAATTATAAATGTAAAAATTGAGCAAAGAATTGTTCTTAAGTTTTATATGAAACTGGGAAAACCCTCTACTGAAAATTATAATTTATTGAAAAAAGTGTAAGACAATGAATTTATATCACGTGCGCGTATTTTTGGTTATTTTAAGTATTTTCAAGATGGCCGATCGAACATCGAAGACGGTTCAAGCTCTTCCACGTCACAAACGGATGAAAATATCAAAAAATCGGATATCTGGTTTGATCTGACCGTCTGTTAAGTATTTGTGGGATTGCTCAGACTGTATGAATTGACATCTAATTCGTAAGACAAATTGTTTCTAACCAGAAAATACACAGGCTCATTCCACATTGTCTATCAATAGTTTTCTGGGCAAGGGTAGCATTCCATTATTAGATCATCTATCTTGTTCTTTGGATCTTGCTCCATTCGACTTCTGTCTATTTCCTGAGGTGAAATTTGTATTAAACTTCTGACTTCCGGTCGTTGAATCTGTGAAATAGTAAGTGGCATGCGTCTTGAAGGAGCTGACAGAAGGTTCCAGTAGTGTTTCAATCAATGGAAGCTTCGCATGGAGCTTTGCAGGGACAGAAGAGGAATATTTATTGAAGGTGATGGTAAGTAAATGTGTGTGTGTCTCACATCAAAATAAAATGATTTACATCGTCAGTCTCGTTATCTAATAACGTTATATCGCACCTTACAATTCTGGTAGATGAGACTTACAATGATGAAATTGTAAGCTTTATAGCAATATATCTCTGATTCTGCGAAATTCTGATCGTCCCGAAGATTGGGATACACTCCACAATAAAAGAAACTTCACTTGAAAACTTTCATCTGGTGTGAAAGCAAGTGGAGTGCAATATCATCTGAGGTGTCATCCTCATCGTACGACAACGATATAAAATTTCAAGACCCATAATCATTAACACTGAAATACATCTTGATACCTAAATCAAAATCCTATCACATTCAGTAATATTTTTATATAGAATATTGAAATACATAATTGGAAAAAAAGGACATTGTGTTAAACCACCATAGATCATCTAATAGAAAATTAATATGCCCTTCTCAACTACTTTACATTTCGTATGACAAATTTTAATTTTAATGAAAATTCTTTAGTTTATTTCTGTGTGTTCATTAAATAATATTTCTTGACTTCGTCTGCAATTAAAACATTAGTGTATCAAAAGTAAGCATTTTCATATCATTTACAGGAAAATTCTTCTTATTTTTAATATTTTAAGACATTAGATTCTAAACGTCTTATCGCATAAATACTTTTGATTATATTGTTCCTTTATGAATATTAGTGCTTAAATGTCGTAACTTCTTCAGAAAAGTTATAAGTAATGATATATATACTTATATGAGCGTGTGTGCTAAATAATACTTACACCAAATATTTAAATGACTCGGATTAACATCGTTTTTTTCCTGTTATTATTCCCAATTCACATTTTAGAATCATTAGATTTTATGTAACATCAGCCTGACACATGTATTAGATACAAGTCTTTTTTTCAATTGCAAGGTTTCGTGTGGTTTTTGTAAGCTAGCGTAGTACTTCAGAATTTTTTAAAGTCAAAATTACAGGTAACTAAATCAGTGCATTACATGCTTTACGTCAAGATTTTATTACGATAGTGAATCGTAATACATATATTAGAAGTGAATGTTATATCAATAATGCTTGGTGTGTTTCGGGGTATTGTTTGAAGAATGTTCAAAGGTTCATATGTTAGAAGTGAGAAAAGGCATATCAGTAATGGGAATAGAGAATTATATGGAACTATAGTGTCGTATTTCCGTTTTCTAATAAATCCAGTGAAAAGTGAAAATGGATTCTTCTTAGAAAAAGGATCCAAAATCGAATCCTGAAAAACCATCGTTATATTTATTTTAGTGGATAAGGCCATCTTTGCCTCGTTGGAATAAATGAAAGTATCCCATTTATCTGACTGTTGAATGATTTCCTGTATTTAATGGTGAATCTAGATGACAATGGAGCCAATTTGACCAAAATGATGCAGCGGTTACAATCAAACTTTGACTTTGTAACAAATGGCTGCCAAATAAAATTAATATGTGGTTTAATATGATTTTTCTTGGCACCACTTAATAAATGGCAGCCGACAATCGTAACATCATCTTGCTTTAACAGTACCATCTGTCCCTTATACTGGTTGGTATCTTTTGAATACTCATTTTAATTAACTTGATGTAACTGCAGCTTATAATGATTAAACAAAAAAAATCTATTATATATTATTATAGTTTATTCGATAGTTATTAGCTATTTACAGTTGTTTAAGCATCTTGAATGTGATTCAACATACCAACACATATATTTAGAATATTTATAAATTTAAAAATACAGTCAAGTGAAATAAGAAGAAACTGAACTAAATGCTTGGAACTAAATTGCATTTTTCGAAGTTTCACGAAATAGAACACAAGAAACGTCATCCGAAAGTTTCGATTTCTTTCTCCTGAATGGAAATTGCGAGGAGAAACAATCTTATAATTTGGCATTTTAGTACACATCAAAAGTAAATTGGAAATTTGTGTACTTACCAATCAGGGTATTAAAGTTTGTCAAACATTTATATTTTCATACATACCATATTAAGAATCAAATGAGCCATTTTCTCTTCAATAAAATTCTGGTTGATATGTGAACTTTTAATATACTCGAGGGTAATAATGTGTCATTTCTGCAAGGAAAGTATGTATTTTGTTTCTTTTATTCCCTGAAATAAATTCAAATAAAGGCTTACATAATATTTTGGAAGAAAAACAAACAAAGCGCAGTATTGTTATAAATCATTGCAATTAGTCTATCTAATATACGTCTTTAATTTTAAAGTAAGATATAACCATCTATTTAAAAATGCATGTTACACTTACAGGTGTTTTGACCCTATTTGCCTGATCTTTTTTAAAGGAAAAAGAGATTTATCTTCCTTTACTAAAAACATTTTACTGTAAAAAATATATCAGAAGCTTCTGATAGTATGAAAGCTATACTTGATATCAAAATCTATTACATATTTCTTTTTAAGCTTATTGCACTACGGCAAACTACTTTATACAATTGCCATTAATTTGATAGGTTCATGAATGATTCATACTTTGAAATTTATAACAGCAAATATTTCTTAATGGTGACACAAAATCATCTACATCTTTTCTTGTGTCGATCGTACTAGTTTTACTCATGCATTTAATCCATCTGTAAGCACATTTACATAAACCTATATGTGTATACCAAACTGTATTTGCATGGATCTGAACTACATTAATATATTTCACAACTACATATATTCCCGTTCAGGAATTCGATTTTGGATGCAAATTGATAATTAAGACAATTAATTGGTATAATCGAGCTTTCACAGTGAGAGAATTATTTCTAATTTGGAATTAAAATCTTTCATACCATGTCGTGGAAATGAATTATTATAAAGTTAACGAACAACATCTAAAATTCTTTGTCTGTTAACTAAAAAAAACCTTTTTCATTATAACAATAGGGGGTGTATCAATGGGGGACAGATTCAAATAGATTTTTCAAATAGAAAATATATTGTTTCATTCTGTAATGAAAATGACAAATTTAAGAGCTATAAAAATCCATTATGTTGTAAAAAATGTTTATATATTCTGTAGTGTTCTTTTCCCCTCCGAGCAATGGTTCAGAGCCTCCGCTATGCGGCGCTGGCAGTACCGCCAGCGAGGAGGGTGAGAAAAGTGAGTTTTGTGGAGTCAGTTGAAGGTCTTAGTAGCATGGGAGCAGTTGAGTAGACGTCCCTAGGAGTGCTACAAACCTATTTTAATCTCTAAATAAAGTTTTGTTAAGTTTTAAAAGGCGTAACTCATTTCACTATATCTTCGAACCACTATTAAACATTACATAATAATTACAGAAAGCAAGCGGAACTAAAATTAATATTTTACGAAGAGATAAAATACCTTTCACTACTAAACATTTCTTACTCAGATTAAATGTTCAAAATTTTTTACACGTTAACATATTACAACTCTTACTTATAATTTATATTTTTATTAAAGGAATTGTATTGGTTTAAGAAAATATTCCTTCTCCTATGCAATATACAATGCAAAAATAGAAATAAACATATTCCGCCATCAATTACTTCGTTTTAAATTTATTCTTATTTAGAAGTGCATTTCCTATTTGCACATATACACACAATAGTTTATCACACATATATTAATTTCTTAGACAAGCTATCTAAAATATATACACTATAATTCAAATCAATATTACTTTAAATGGGTTTAAAGCAGCATTTTACATAAAACTATGCAGTTGATTCAAATATATTTAGTGATATGTCAACATTAAGCAGCTTTGTAATAAACTTAAATTTTAGAAAAAAATACGAGACGTTTCAAAAAAGCTTATTGATCATGCCTTCATTTTAATATTCTGAAGGCAATATATTTTTAAGTCATCGGCCTTCCTTTTGGTTAAGTTATTGAAAAGTCTGATAAAAATGATGCATGCAATGCATTATGTTTTCGTTTTCAATATCTCAATGTTTTATCGAGCTTTTATTATTTTCTGCACTAACAAAAAAGCAATTCTGTCCGGGTTTCGAGTAATAGAAAAATGGGATTTTTATACTACATTCCAAATGTTGTCATTCATCACCTGCCCATAAAGTAGAAAAAATAAGGATTATAGTACTTTTTTATAAATCTTTTTTTCGGTAAAGCTATGCATGAATATTTTTCCTAAAACTATTTTTCATTTCATCCTATAGGGAAGAGAAATACATTTTTTAAAGCTTTGTTGATTTTTTGACAGTCTTTTTTTTAAAAGTAAGTAAAGGTTTATTTATATTTCAAGGAAATCTCAGGGTAGAAACATGATGTCAGTGTGATAAGAAAATTTATTACTTTTACACGTTTAGAAGATATTATTATTACAGGTAGAGCTAATTTTCATAAAACTATTTTCGGTAATTCTATATATGAATATTTTTTCACTTTAGCCTATTGGGATGAGAAATAAATGTTTAAAAAGCATTGATGGTTTTTTGGTAGTCTTTTTTAAATGAAAGTAAAGTATTATTTATACTTCAAGGAAATCTCAGGTTATAAATATAACATTATTGTAAACCGAATAGATAATATTTTCCCGTATTTAAAAGATAGTTGGCTATTTAAACCTTTTTAAGTCCATGGGAAATATACTTATCACGAACTTCATCCACTATTAAACAATAAAGATTAGTTTAAAATGTATTTATTCATTTTTATAAAAATTTTCCTTTCGATGTAGAAATTGTAAAATGAAATAAAAAGGATAAAGTGACTTTTAAATAGTACCCAATGAGTGGGATAAACACACTTTCTATGAAAAAATCTTAATAATCAAATTAATTTTATCTAATAAGTTAAGTGATATTATTTTATTAAGTCAATAATAATCCAAAAAAAATATTTTAATATTCCAAAACTGGAACAATGGCTTTATAAGGAGTTAACCCTCCGAGCGTTTTACTTTTTTGAGTAAAGCTATACCGAAAGTGATCTACTTAGGCACAGCTAAAGGTCCCGAAAAGTTTTCCCTTTCCTTTCACAAATTCTTCAAAAATGCAAGAGCCTCCTGTTCCTACCCCCTTTTATGACGCGGGTGGCCCACACTACCCCTTGGGTTGGGCATTTAATTGCTTAGATCCGACGCTTAGATAAGCGATTTCGTTGCCTAGGGGAAATCTTGTACGGCAGGCTACAAGCAAGCAGGAATGGGGTTCAGATTATTCACAGATCAGAACTTGGAAGATGTTCGCCCGATCTATTGAGTTTCAATAAAAGCGTTCCAACAAATGAAGAATAAAAAAATATAGCTTGATAAAAATTGGTGGGTTCATAGTTGAAAAATATTTGTTTGCTTCAAACAATAGAAATTTTTTTTTTCTGTAATTTTTAAAAACTTTTTTTTTAATTTTAATATTACGATTTTAACCTAGAAAAAGCACCCTATATTCATTATTGAATACGAGACCAAGAAAATACAAAATTGTTTGCATGTTTTGAAAAAAATTAATGATTAGTATTTGCTATCAAGCACTATTTGCTTAATCAAAGCGCCAGAATTGTCATAAAAGTTTAATTTTTATAGAAGATTGAATTCTCAGAAGCAGTTTGCTTGTAAAAATAAATATCAATAAATATTTTAAGGATAAAATAAAATCTTAAATTTCGTAAAATCACGTGTTTCAAATACAGTAATCGAGACGCATTAGGTCACATATTTAGGCGTTTTTTGGATCAGGTGAAGAATGCACACTTATTCATTATTTTCGAGGTATGAAGTAAAATTGGCGCCACTGTTTTAAAATTGAAATTTTGAACAGAATTTATTTTGAAAGATAATATTAAATGCTTTAGTAATTTGCATAATATTTTAGTGGACGGTAACGCTGATCCTCATAAAAATGTAAAAATTAGTTTGGTCAAACATATATCAGATCTGCAAAAAACCTTTTTTGAATCCTGTTCAAAATAAAAAATTATCTTGGATCCAAAATCTTTTTAAGACTTTTAATTCACTGAACTCCCAATAAAAGAAGTTGGTGTCGTGTGGAAGTTAGGAGAGGGGGTGCCAGCTCAAGTGTCGTCCTCTGCACTTGACCGATGTTCAAAATTACGAGGTCCATTGCCAATAGCCCTCGTGTTGCTTCCAGTGCGACGTTAATAAGAAAACACTAAACTAAACCCAATAAAAGAAGAAAACCTCCGAACTCCCAACAAAAGAAAAAATTGAGTGTATATCAGTTTGATTGATATATCACATTGATGTATACTCAATTGAAATTAAAAGTTAGTTAAGTGTTATAATGTATTTTTTGATTGACAATAGAAAATAATATCATGAAATTGCCGTAAGAGTTGTGAAACATCTAATATCATATGTTTCAACCTATATATGCGAAAAATCTTTCTCTTTGTACACTGCGACAAAAACAAAATACAGAAATAGGTCGGATGCTGAAGAAGACATTAGGTTGATGGTTTCAGAAATTTTTACAGACGTAAAAATACTTTGCAATAAAAAACAATCAATCATAGTCAAATCATTAAAATTCTTTTTTTTTTTTTCATTATTTGTTATATTTAAAAAAATATTGCTTTTGTTTATTATGCATAGGCCATATTTTAGGGAAAAAAAAAACTTTCCTACCTTAACATTCATTAATCTTACTAAGACGTTTCTAATAAAAAAATAGAAATGCAATAATAATTTTGTAAATTTGATTAGGATAAAGAGCTTTGATATCCTATTTTTTCTGCTGTTTGATCAAGGGGTTCCTTGAAGGTAATGGTAAGCTCAAAAGGTTCCCCAAAGTGCAAGAGGTTGAATACCTCTGCTCTAAGCGAAATACCCCATCTACATCCACTTTTGTGCAAAGGTAATATATTTTACATTCAATAAATAATTTTAAATTTTAATGGAGTATATATTCTTCAAAATGTCAAAATATTTCTAGCCATCTCCAATCCCACATTTTAATTTTCAACTTTCTGTTTCTTTGGTGTTTTCAAACTTTAAGTACATATTCGTATTATATCTTTTAACAGAAAATTGTCATCGATTACTACATCTTACATATCAGTTATTACAAATTTGGCAGTGAGAGAAACTTTTCCCTTTTTAATTTGTCTTTCAAAACAGTACACTTAAAACACTTTAGTTCAGTGGAGTTGACAAACATTTCCTCAAAGAATTCATAACAAATTTTGTAAGCAATTTTAAATTTTAGAAATGTATTCTTAATCCCAGGAATATAACCATATATAATTGTTAGTTTATTCTTTAGTATTAATGGTACGAATTTATCATCATATCTCGTTCTATATCGGAATAAAATAAACTGTAGCTGAAATGTTATGATGTTTAATTTCTTTGGTAGTTTTACAGAAAAATAATGTCTGGCTGTAGAGAAAAGAGAGCGTATGATTTGATCTATTGAAAGGTGATATTTTTTCCAAATGTAAGGTATTTTTTAAATTTAAATAACTTGACCGAAGCGGATCATATAATTTCAAAATGCACTCTATTTGAGCTCTGTTTGTGTGCTGGTTTCAAAGTAAACCACCTCACTTCTGAATAGCCGAGCAGCTTTTTATATTCAATATCAAAATGAATGCAAAATTGCTTACGATTTGCTTCTCCAACCTTAAAGGGACTAAAATATATGTTTAAGTTCAGTGCAAAATATTCACAATATGTAAAAATAATATTCATCTATTAATTTTAGTCCATTTTACAAATTGTACCTAAAAAGAGTTATATGTGTTTATTAGATCAAAAATTCGTTTATAACAAATCAGGTATAATTTTGGGTAGTTTAAATTTCAATATAATATACATATTTTTAAACAAATGCAAAAAGAGTCAATTTATTCAAACTTGTATTTCATGAATAAAATAAATCAGTGTTCATATGTTCTCAAATAAACAAAATTGTAATCAAAGTGTTCATTCAATTTACAAAAAAATGCAAAGAATCGTATATAAGCAATAATTTTAATTGTTACAAATGTTAAAAATATCAGAGACACATAAGAAAAAAAAAAATATTTTATATTAAATGCTTAAACAAAACAAAAGTACTAAGTCTTTAAAGTACCTTAATGCCTACTTTCAGAACAATTTGTTATTTGAGAAAAAATTGTTTGTGAAACACAATATTGTGTATATATAACAGTGTACAATTTTATTTAAAATTATAATTGAATTTAAAATTATAATTTTTTTAACATTTGTGATAATAATGTCACTTATATCTATTTTTAATAATCTGTGAATGCATCAAACTATTACTTTATTATGTTGACGGTATATTTAATATTACGTATAATATAACGAACAAATTTCTAACTGAATTTTAAAATAATTATTTCAGAAACTATTGTAGATATGCTCATAATTTTTGTATACCGAAGTTTTAGCATCTCAGCTTTGCTTCCAAGTAAAATTTTTATTTTATATTCATCAAATTGTTCAGCATATTTTTTGCTAAGGACGTGCGGTTTTTAACTGATTTGTAAAAAACTTACGGAATATATGAAAATATGCTGGCAATGAAATTTATTAAATTTTGAATTTTATATTTTAAATTTTCATAGAATTGTAAATTTATGTGATTAATAATTTTTAACTTTGTATGTACCATACATAAATATTTTTTGTTGTAATTTGAAAAGCAGATTTTCAGGGTAGCTTATATAAAATTCGTAGTTGTATAATGTTAAGATTACGAAAAATGTCCGGATTTTAATTACATGTACTTCAATTATCCTTTAACAGAAGATAAATTATAAGGGATTTAACACATATGAATATTTTTTAAATTTGAATCTTCAAATAATTAGTAATCAAAAGTATCTGTGCAAAAGTACAGTTGATACTTACACGTATGAACAAATATAAATGTGTGCAGATGCTATTAATTACTAATTTTTCAAAAATCAAGTTTGAAAAATATGAGTTGGAGTGGGAAATCGCATTCTTTTTCTCTTTGAGGGAAGATGTAGTTCAGTTATTTAAAATTCGGATGTATTTCAAAACTTAACATTACAAAACTGAGTATCATGCGTAAGCTGTCCTGAATACCTGGCTTTGAAATTATGAAAAAAAAAAACTAATAGATTTAAAAAAAAGTTTAATTTTTGGTATTACTTTTATTCATGCATTACAGATTTTTAAAAGTAAAGAAATACAGAAGCTTAAAAATTATTCATTTGTAATAATTGAAAATCTTAAAGCGTTTCTGATTTTGACTCGTTCGTTTTTTTTTTTTTTTTTAATTTATGACACGTTATTAGGAAATAAATATTATTTTAAAAAGTGAAAGTAGTGAATAAAGTAACACAAATGAAACAATAGAACGTATTTATTATTTTCATACATTCTCTGTATTTAAACAAACATTTTATAGATATATATTTAGCGATGTTTTTCGAGATTTATAGAAATAACATAAAAACTTAACTCTATCTGATATTTTTTAATATGAGGAAAAATAAAAAAGGTGAATTTTTAGCAATCAAAGAAAATATACAAAGATTAATTTGTCCAACAATATAAAACAGTAGGTTTCCTACTCTATCTAAATTTGTTAAAATTCCAAATGAATATTAATTAAAAATTGGATTAAAATCTAGTTAATTTTGTGATTGAACTTTAAAGCGTTTTTTGGATTGGTTTAAAGAAAAAATTTTATCTCGAAAGCTAGGTCAAGGGACGCATTTCTTTCATAAACCCAATAAAATCTCAACTCAAGTTGACCAACAAACACACTTGAAAGGAAATTTTCCCCTTCCCCTCTTGAACGAATGTCTCAATGGAACTCTCTCTAGCCCTAAGGGCAAGAGTGGGGTTCCCTTGTGAGCCATAAAATTTCCTGTCAAAGTTCATTGTGTGTCCGCAACCCTCCCCAATTATCTAACAAGATGTAAAACTTTTAAAAGGGGGGGAAGGAATTGCAGAAAAACCCGGCGCAAACGATCTCGAATACATCCTGTGATGGCGAAAAAACACGGCTCTGACGCTTTCGGTGCGCTCGCAGCCACACGGGATTTTACGGCGCAAACGCTTTCAGAATATCTCGGACAGTACGGAAAAAAGCGTGTGAAACGCTTAGAGGGTTAATACATCATTACGCGGTATATTTTATTTCCAGTTGTATAATTTTGTACAAGTATGGCTTCATTATATTCCATTTATTCTACCATTTCTATCGAGAACCTTTCTCAGATTAGTTAAGCAAATTAATTAAGATGACACAATATATATCGGAATTCTCTGTTTCACCCCGATGCAAAAATTCAACAAACAGGCACCCTTCATATTATAAAAACAAGTGCATATTAATTAGCGTGCTAAAATGGTTTACTTCAGCTTTTCGTTTTGTGTGGTGTTAAATGCCTCTATTCCTTTAATCGCTGTTTTGATTCCGCCGTTACCTTAGCCCCACATGCTTCGTAACCAGTTACAATTTGGCTTAAGGTATCCGAACACGTTCGGAGCACTTTTAAAAAAAAACAATACAAAAACATTATAAATACTTTTTTGGGAATCAATGCCTATAAACATTAATACTGAACCAATAATATTTTAAATAAATTATCTTTTTGCTTCAAAATAATATATGTGAGTATAGTTTTAACCACTTTTTGATTAAACTGCAAAAGCTCAAGAGACAAAAATAATTGACTTATCTCCAAAAAGTAATATTAAAATAAATTACATGAATATATCTAGAGGACCTACTAAGATTTTAAAGTTTTACTGAAAAATACAAATTTTACAGCTTATCGAGTAAATAATGTGAGAAATTAGACATATTTACAAAGCTATTTTTTAAATAATAGGTAATAACTATTATTTTTAAATAATAGGTAATAACTATTATTTTTAAATAAAAGGTAATAACTATTATTTTTAAATAATATGTAATAACTATTATTTTTAAATAATAGGTAATAACTATTATTTTTAAATAATAGGTAATAACAATTATTGTCGCATAGTTTCATATAATGAGGTTTTACGATGTTCATTATGTTTTTGGGTAGTCCTTTACCAGTATCATTATATGTCTTTCCATTCACCGCAGCTCGGGGACCAGCTTTCGGGGCCAACTGGACACTGGCCATGCATGGGCTGATTTTTGTTTGAACAGCAATGAAAAAAGGCAGCAATTACAGAACTTTGCATCTTTTCTAAATTGTTCACATTGCTTCTGATAGCAATACCAAAATAATTTTGTAGTTTATCAATAAAACTGTCGGTGAGTTTTCCTCGACCTCCTATACCTTTTTTGTTTCGATTTCAAATTTCGAAGCCTTGAACCCACGCGCTTTTGAATGTGTCCTATACATTCAAACTTTGTGACACTGTTTTCACCATAAATATTTCTAATAGATTTAAACCCTTTTGAATCGCCATTCCCATAAAAATGCACGTTTTTAATTTTTTCGCCTGGGTTGATCTTTCAAACATGAAACAGATACCAACGGGTTCCATGGCACCGGATGATCCCACATGTTTCACACACTTATGAGTTACTCTACATTCAGGATTTTTTTGACAAAATCTGCACATTTTTGACATAATGTCCAGCACTTTGCCAGTATCTATGGATATGGCACTGACACAACCATTTAAAGACAGATGTCCTCTTCGTTGCCATGTTCCATCGACTGACACGCCGCACTGAACAACTTCATCAAAATTATTTTTCTCACGAATCTCAGTGACAGCCTCATTCATAATTTTCTGTGCTACATGACTGGAAAAGTCCTCCAACTTTTTTTCAAGACATCTGTAAGCTGTCTTAGATGGAATGTTCAGATTCATAGCTGAACGCTGTTTTTTTTTGCAGCAGAATGTCCCTTTCCAATAATCCTCAATCCAAAAGCTAAAGCAAGGTTGATGCTGTGCATTTTGTTCACTTTTGGAGATGTACAAAAGGAGGTGGAATAATCACAGTTTAAACATTTCAGTAACAAATTAGATGCTAAGCCAAATACTGATTCTTCGAAAAGATTTAAACCATTTTGAAAACACTCAGGACAGTTAAATGAGGAAATAAAATCATTAAAAATTAATTATTATGTTATGATCTTTATTTTATAAATTATCAATTGGTTTTGAATTTGATTGAAGTTTTGTTTCACTTACTGTTGCTGAAACACATCTATCAGTGTTGTTCTCATCCACATTCTTGAAACTTAAACTTATTCCTTAAACTTATTTTTCAACTTATTCCTTTAAACTTATGTTTTCAGACAGAACTTCGATTTTTCTTATTAGCCATGACTTTTAACAAAATACTAATGCTAACTAATAAAGTGAAAAATATCCACAGAAAATAAGGTTAATCGAAATAAATCACAAGATTGGAAAACAGTACTGTCACAGATCAAGTTTAAGTTTTGTAAACACAATATTGTTGCCAAACTTTTTAAAGAAATTGGGTGTTGCCATACAGTCTTAAAAGCACAAATTACTTGTATTATTTTCTTGAAACAATATAAACACTGTATTTCCAAAAAATAGCTCCTTAAACAATATTTTAACACATTTTTAACAGGTCTCAGACCATTTAAATACCCACTTCCGCCCCTTTAAATGCCTACTTCTGGTACTACTATTTTTATTAAATCTAGCATAACTTCGCCTCTAGGTAACGTAGAAACAAAAGAAAACCTGTTTTGTAAAGCCAAATGATTGCTTTACTCAAAATAATAAAAAACAAAAAATGTGTATTTTGACCGAAATTGGTCATTTCAACGCGTTAACCTTAAGCATTTATCACCTTTATCACTGTACCGCCAAAACACTGCTTCCACTATTAGTTAAGTGTACCTCGGTCTGCATTTTCGGTACCAATCGTAAGTTCAACTTCCGATAATTAAACACTCTACACTGCTTCATAAAAACTTATGGAAACTCATTAAATAAAGACGAAATCGTAAAGTATATGATATCTCAAATTCTCATCTCATCTTTCTATACTATGACTGTTCTTCAATAATGACAAAGCATCAGCCATTACGTTTCCCATCATGAACATTAGTAAGGTCATCTTCAAAAACATTCTTTAATTTTCGAATATTTTCGTTACTCTCAGTGCTTTTTATCATACAATTCATTAGTTTACTGATGATTTTTGGCTGTTTTTACACCATTTACAAGCAAATTAAGAATCACAATACGTATTTCAAATTTGGCGGCATTTTCATTTGTACTACGCATTTTAAAGAAAGGTAAATATGGAAAAATTCTTTCATGCTGGAGTTTGTGATTAAACAAAAGTCATAAATATTCAATAAATACTCATGGAATAGTGACAATAGCCAATTGCAGTTACCATATTTAAAAACAATACTTATTTTTAAATAATTCGATATAAAAACAACGTTTTTAAAAATAACGTTTTTATATGGTAGCAAAGTATATTAAAGAAAATTATTGAAATATTAGTTAAAACTGTTAGTTATTTTAAAACGTTTTTCTGAATTTCACTTGGTGTGTGTGTGTGTGTGTGTGTGTGTGTGTGTGTCATCAAATTTTCGATCGTTAATTTAACCAACTTCCCATCAAGCTAGAAATCTGAAACCTTGGGAATCGTTCTCACTAGCCTAACAATACGATATTTGGACATTTGCGACAAGTTTTAGCTAGTATTTTCTTCAATAATGCAGTTTATCCCAACCACTTGGCGCGATTTCAAAAATTGGCATCAAACTTGGCGATTTTTTTGTTTGGCTGAACGTTAAGTCCGTAAAACGGACCAGGGTAGCCACATTTGGCAAAATACTGCCAAATAATTCTTGTCGCCAAGAGTGATTGGGTTAAACTGCATTCCAACCATTTAATTTACAGAATTAATTAATTAATTTTAGTTACTTTTAACGTTTTTATGTATTTCACTTGGTTCGTGTTTCTGTGTGTGTGTGTGTGTGTGTGTCATCAAATTTTCTATCGTTAAATTAACCAACTTCCCATCAAGCTAGAGTTCTGAAATTTCGGGAACCGTTCTTACTTGCCTAACAATGCAATATTTAGATATTTGCGACCAGTTTTAACTAATATTTCAATAATCTTTCTTAATAAATTTTGCCACTATATAAAAACGTTGTTTTTAAAAACGTTATTTAAAGTATATCTCAAGATGCTAACTTTAAAATTTACTTAAAAGGTAATTTATGATGTTCAAAATTCAATGCCTCCTTCAAAATCAAATACATTTGAAGTTGTAAGTCATTTTATTAAAATGGGAACCAGAATTCAGAAAAGGTTTACCCTTGGCGACAAAATTATTTGGCAGTGTTGCCAAATGTTCTATTCAGTTCAACTTTGGTTCTTGCTCAGCCAAAAATCATGGGGTTGGTACTTAGATTTTGAAATCGCTTAAGTGTTTGGGCTAAACTGCATTTATTAAAGAAAATATGAGTTAAAACTTGTCGCAAACGTCTAAATATTGCATTAATTAGGCAGTACAGGTGATTCCTCAAGGTAAACTCTATGGCTTGATGGGAAGTTGGTTAATTAACGATCGAAAATTTGATGAGCACACACTCCACACCAAAATTCAAGAAAACGTTTTAAAAATGCTCGATAGGTATCGCAAAATTTGAGACAATATTTTGTTGAAATATATACCTTATTATCTATCAATCGTTTCAAGGATCTTTTCTTGTAAAATTAAAATTAGGGGAATAAGCTATTGATATTCCTTAAAGTTATTCATTAACATATATTTTAATTTAAATATATTAGAGGAGGAAATAGTCAAAAAGTATCAGTTGTATATTTTACTTCTTCATGCAAAGGGGTTTCTTTACAGCTAAGATTAATAATCTACATTTTTAATACATTTCATAAAATCAGTCCAAAAGGTTATTTTCTGTATGATGATTTAAAATTATTTTAAAAGGTTCAAATTAATGCAGTGCATCTTAAAATGTCATCCAATTTAACATTTGCAAATGCATGTAAACATTAATACTAAACCTAGCTTCAAAAAGGCTGTTAATAGATCACAATGTACAATAAAATAGTATAAATTTATTTAAATGCAGGTCATTCAAAAATAATAAAATATAAATTAAAATGAGTTTTTATCATTAAGATGAAAAAAATATTATATCTAAAATTTTCAAAAATAATTTAAACAAATGTTCAAATTTAGAAGGAAATTTTCACTGTACTCACTATTCATCTAGTTCAATAGTGTTTATAAATTTAAAAATGAGTAACAACAAATTATATACCAGTATGGTGTGTAACTTCATATTCCATGATGCACAGTACCTAACACATTACAAACATTATATACTGCTGAAATTGACACCATGAAGAATCATCAGGAATCAAATGAGATTTAATGCAGAAACGACTTGGCACTGTTACGATAAATGAAATTTTCAAAGAGCAAAGCAAATTAAGCGTCGAAATCAATTATTTGGTGCAGCCACCATGCGCTGCAATAAGTGCTGCTCTACGACGTGGCATGGAGTCAAACAGATGTTAAGATATCTCTGCTTGAGGAAGAAATTCATATCGCTTGTATGCGCAACCAAAGTTCGTCTTTGCAGAGCTGGACGCGGATCTGGAGGCGAGACATGACCATATCCGCACGTTATATTAGGCGACATATCCGGTGAATAAGCAGGCCAAGGAAGAAGTTGCATGCGTTGTATTGCTGAACAGAAGTCGAACAGTCCGCGCAACATGGGCGTGCATTATCCTGCTGAAGAATAAGCTCCAGGGATGCCTTGAAGGAACGACTTCGAACAGCCTTCACGGACGGCCTGTTGCTATTGAGATTACCTCAATTCGTATCAAGTGGATCGTCCATGATCGCACCAGACCTGCTCCAGATTGTCGACCACTATGTCGTTCAATAATGTGATACGCACTCAGGAAGGCGTTGACCAGCGCAACGTCTGAACACGGCCATCAGCCATGGGTCCACAAATTGGAAGCGATTCATCTGAAAGACAACTTGGTGCCAATCAGCTCGCCTGTCTCTGTGCTCAAGCCTGCCGACGCAGCCGTCGATATTGATTCGCCGTGAGAATCCTGTATAAGAACACCCACGCTGCGCAATCACGAGCGCAGCAGACGGCGACAATTGAAACCGACGGTGTACACCATAGCGGTAAGACCAACGTGCCAGCTGCCTGGAGGAAGCTGTGCGATCATTCACCGCCATGCGGAGCAGGTGTCGATCAGCATCGCGTCGGCACCTTCGTCGTCCAGTGCCTGTTTTCAGGATTGTTCGGTGCTCGTCGGTCCACTGCTTAAACTCGCATCACTGTGGAACTGTTCCGCTGCATGCAACGAGCTGCTATTGCGCGATAGGAAAATCGCATCCTTCTCGAGGCCGGTCCTCCCTCGTTCAAACTCCATCAGTTGAATTTCTTATTCTTCCGTCGTGGAGCGCCAGGTCTCTTAAACGTTTGCCACTAACAAAATATCCAGGCTTTTCCAGCATTCACTTTGGCACTTTATTTATACGCTTTCAGCATCAATTCAGGGGCGCTGAGCGCCGCGCGATGGCTCCTGAAACTGTGGTGCATAATATATCCTATAATTGACATTTGCTGCGAATTTCATTTGATTCTGATGTTTTCTTCATGGTGTTGCATTTTCTACAAACAGCAGTTTATTAACTATATTCCATGATACACAGTACTAACACATTACAAACATTATATATATATATGTGTGTGTGTGTGTCTATTTTCTTAATTATACTTTATATATATATATATGTGTGTGTGTGTGTGTGTGTGTGTGTGTGTGTGTGCGTGTGTGTATTTATGTATGTATATATATACTCTTAATACATGTTTTTTAAATTATTAATTGTTTGCTTAGTTCTAAAATGCGTGTTTTGCTTGGCATATTTTATTGTATACATTAACTTTTAGATTTGTTTTCAATTATATGCATTTACCTTCTAAATTTTTAATAAAATGTTTTCTAGATGCAATTTTCCATTGTAGAATATATTTTTTTGAATACAGATTACATACTTCTGTGTAACACATCCCTTTCTCTCTTCTATGTATTTAACATCATTTTCAAAAGAAAATACATTTTTTCAAAAAATTACAATCATATTATAATAAAAAAAATAAAGTTATTAAATATAGCAGTAAAAGTTACGAAGGTTTTTGATTATAATAAACTAACAATATGCTAAAAAATGTGTAAATACAAGTTTCAAAATAATTGTAGAAATACCTGAAATACTTTAAAGAGATTTTGTGATCCCATGATTTTTCGTAAAATAGAAACTTTTTTCTGTCTAGACACAATTTTTTTTATTTATTCACCAAAAATACACTTATTAAACATTTGTTAATACATATGAAAAAAGTTTTTTAAATTTGTTTTTCCGCTCGATTTTACTTTATATTTGTTTGAGGATATTTTTTAAGTTGAAAGGGAATACGTTCTCAAATTTTATTTTCAGAAATAAAAGAAATGCTAGTATATCACAACTGAAAACCTTACATCGTAATGTTCTTTTTTTACCGCAATCATTGCAACGCCTCCCCACAAAAACAGGAGAATACAGTTTCAGTTCAAAAAAGGTTTCCTTTTTGCATACGCTCTTTTCAATAGAAACCAATCCATAATATTTTTTTTAAAAAAAAATTCTTGTAGGGTTTTCA
The DNA here is from genome assembly GCA_019974015.1 of Nephila pilipes. Classification (NCBI taxonomy): domain Eukaryota; kingdom Metazoa; phylum Arthropoda; class Arachnida; order Araneae; family Nephilidae; genus Nephila; species Nephila pilipes. Next base: position 31,696 of record BMAW01039960.1, read on the forward strand.
TCTTTTTTTTGCGGAAATTCGAGTATATGTGCTCTTGTTTTTCTTTGTAGTCAGCTACATGTATTTTTAAAAATACGCTTTTTACGTCTTGTTATTAGGAATTGAAACATCTCGAATTATGTGTATGAAGAAATATTTCCCCCCTAACATATGAAAGCGTTCTTCGTAGCTTTTAAAAATGATGTTTAAAAATATCTTAAATTTATTTTTTTCCAAAGAACTTTTGAAAAATAACAAGTATTTTTATATTTTTCTGTAGCTATTTTACTTTTTACTTTCTTTTTACGAAATATTTTCTTCTTTTACTTTTTTTAAACAAACATACTTTTAAACTTTTTAACTAATAATTGTTAGTTGTGACTCATATTTCTCTATTTCTTAATTTTTAATATTAAATACAATTTTCTACATATGTACATTTTTAGGTTTAGTTGGAACCATGTACTTCTATAAGCATTTATTTCATTCACGAAGAAGTACTATATAAATACAATTTGTATAAATTTTGGAAATAGAAGTACTATATAAATACTATTTGTATAAATTTTGGCAATAGAAGTACTATATAAATACAATTTGTATAAATTTTGGCAACAATGACATTGAACTACTTAATTATGAACCAACGGAATAATTATTCTAGCGTTAAATATGTTTCTTTTTAGTTTATTTTTTTCCACTACAATTTCCTTTTTTTATTTTTGTTTTTATACATATTATTCTTTTATTATAATTTTATAGAGAACTTAATACTTTAAGTAAATAAAGTTATAAGGGATGTTTGTGAAAGAAAAAAAATAGTTTTACCTTTTTTTCAGACCTAATCTTTAATTCATAGTTTGATTCGCTGGATTAACTATTTCATTTTTTTTTTTATTTTTTTTTTTTTGCATTTTGTATTTATACATTTTCTTATATTCAGTATTACAATAACAAAAAAAAATTCTAAGTTGCATTACATTTCTTAAGTGTGAAAATTACAGGAAATATTTCGATACAAAATAAATATTTGACATAGATAACCCACTTATAAAAGTTAAAATCTTTTAAAAAATCTGTTAAATTTTTCAGCCTATTTAGAATTTACATTTTCATAACTTAAAATAAGTAATTAGCAGTTATAAGGCACATATAATACCTGATTAAATATGGTATGGTTTATTAGTGAAATTGTCAGTCAATTAACTGTTACATAAATTAATTAATTAATACATCAATCAATTAATTAATATCAGAACACCTCATGGAATATTTTCAGAAGCTATGTCATGAAATTTCCCACGATTTTATAAATATATTGAATCAATAAAAGCTTTTCCATTTTGTATCAATGACTGGTAAAAAAATTGTAAAAACTACATATAAAATCTACAGTTCTGTTCCTAACATTATCTATTCCAAAATGCTTGATTTTTTTTCAGACCCTTTTAATATATCAAGAAAAAGAGAATACGGTTGATTAGTCACAAAGTATAAACTTCCAATTCTTATCGAATGTTTTCTTTGGACATAAATTTCATTTTACTATAGAAAATTCTGGTCCAAATCAAGGTTTGAAAAAAATAACAATTTTCTTACCACAAATTGATCTTTCCTTTTGTTCAAAATGAGTATTGTCGACTTCAAAAACTGAACAGGGTAGAAAAATCATGGCCTTTAGTGTAGGAAAGACTGTTTCTACCCTATCGATTTTTCGATGGATGATGTCATTTTTTTAAGAAAACTCTTATAATGCAGCGAAAAAGATGAACTGTATTTTTCTCTGTATTCTTTGTAAGTTCTTTTTCTCATCCCCATGCGACATTATATTCCGCTTAACGATACTAAGTATGCATGATATCTTTTCTTTTCCGAATTTCTTTTTCAGCATTTTATTTTAACCCACGTACACCCCAGATGTATTTTACAAGATACTTTAAGGGATATTCCGCCTTTAGCTGGGAATATCACCTTTTCTTGAACGTCAGCTCATTGTGAATATATGTATAAAAATCTCGCTTTTTTTTCCTACTCGGAAGAAAAATAAATCATTGTACAATTGATTATGTCAGAGTCGATGTTTCTGTGCTTTAAAGAGTTGTTTCGTCTTGCCTCCACAAAACATGCAAATTTTACTCGAAATATCTTTAAAAAGGCTTCGATTGCTTGAAGAACTTTTAAGTATTGTTTGTGTAAGGAATTAGGAAGTTTACTTAAGTCTTTAACTCTCAGTATAAAAACATTTTCAATAGTTAATATTTATAATAAGACATAAAATAAAAAGAATCATAACATTCTTATAGCATTTTGAAGGAAAATTTTCTAATAAAAATTGCAATATTTATATATATATAATTTAATTTAACTTCAATTTCCCCATAGTGCAATTTTAAATTTTTAGAAATAAATTTTATTAGGAAGCAATATCACTAGAAGCTCAAACACTCTAAATAAGATGGAATTTTTTAAATCATGAAATAAATATAAGAAGTGGAAAATCTTTTTATTTATTTCAGTTGTTAATAGTAGCTCAAAACCTTGCAAACATAAAAACATTAGCGTTCATCCCACAAGAAGAAAATACAGAACTCTCAGAATTTATTTATTTGTTTGAGTGTGAAGCTTAAAATAAGGTAAAAGTTGGGAAATTTACTATAAATACCCGTGTATTGGATGAAAATTTTTAAAGTTAAATTTAGAGAGTCACTTTATATACGGATTGCATAATTCGAATAAAAAATATAGAGGTATGTTACTTATCCAATAGTTCCATGTAAATGATAAATCGCCAAAAAATAGGTTTTATTATGATTTTAAATCTAAGTATTTTAAATTTACGATGAACATTTTATTCTTAATTAAAAAAATCATTCTTTTTACTCTCCAAACTGCCCTACAAAACAAATTGGAAGACCATTCTACACATCTATTCTAAATCAACTTCATTACACGCAGGACTTGAACCCAAGACTAGGTGGATGGAGGCCCGAACTCAAGCTCGCAGTCATAACTACTTGGCTATCGCAGCCTTATTTTAATAAGATACTCATAAGATATCATAGAAAGACAAAATCCTTCAAAATATAATCTTTAGAATCAATGGAGAATCCACAGAGTTGTTCACGAGCCCATTTGTCATAAATACCTGATTAGGAAACCCCAATCAATTTGTTTCAAGCATTTTTAAAATAATTTTATTTTGTTGTTTCACTTCAAATTTGTTTGTTGTGTTAAAAAACGGGATTGAGCTACCTATGGTTCAGTAAAATTTCGTTTTCAGTTGGAATTTGATTTGTTTCGTTAATGTATGGTTTAGTTTTAGATTACGATTTAATAAAGTTGTAACACCCAACCAACCCGGGCGTCCTCTTGTGCCATCACTAATTTCAAATATTAAATACTACGACACAAATAATTACAGAACCACCAAAACAACTTTCACAATTTATTAGAATATATTTACTATGACACCAATAATTATGCTCTCCGGGTTAAGTTTTCTAACACCTTAGTTCAACCCACCAATAATAATCTAAGACTCTTACCAATATCTTTTATCGACTGCAACTCTAAATCTGGAACAACTGCTGAAAATACTAGACCGAATCCTTTTCCGAGCAATCTTTACTCGACACCTCAATACTAGTCTGTAATTCCGCCTTCCTCTTTTATAGCACTTAGACTTCAACTCCTCTCACTACAACGCCTCTGATCCTCCTTCGGATACTCTACTCCTTCAGATGGAGTTTATATAATTCTTAATTCAACCGCTTCACTTCATTCCTAACTGCTTTACATATTAACGTTCTTCATCACGTTTCATTTTTGGTTGGGTAAAGGTTGTTTAGTGAAAGCAATCAATCTCAACTGAAAGTCCCCAAGGTTAGTGAAGAGAATCCGCGAATAGCCCAATGTCACAAAGTGAAGAAAATAAGCTGAGTAAACATACACCGTTAAATGATATCATTTTCAGAAGTATCAAAAACAGTTGCCTCGCATGTCGATTTCGTTCCCCCTCCTCTTCTAGACAGTTTTAGGAATCGCTTTAATTCATTATACAAAAGAATAGTCTCGAGTAATATTCATATCTTGATATATAAATTCTATAATGTATTTAAATAATTTTTCAGAATCATAGATGCAACGTAATTACACCTGAGACTTAAATTTAAAAAAAATCAGATAAAAACATTTATGTTCTGATGTTAGTTGATATTAATGATTCCCTAACCATTAAGGGAGATTTTAATACATTCTAAAAGGAAAAATAAATTAAATAAATTTACTGACAGTATATGAAAGTATCTTCATTTTTCATAGGCAGACAACAAAATAAACGTAGATGAGTTAAAAAATTTAATTTATTTATTTTGATATTAATTAAAATACATTCCTCTTAAAGGAGTGAGAGGACTCAGAGTTTTAAAATATCTGATTTTTGTTGGATCTTATAAAATTTATTAAAAGTGTTCCTTAATATGTATAATTATTGTCTCGAAGGACTGTTTTTCAGTTCTGGAGGTATGTAAGCATTTTTAAATGCATTAAATATACTCTTTGTTTTTTAAAGTTCAAATAAAATTACTTTCATTAACTTTTTATTCGGATTTAAAATTCAAATGTGAAATTTACGTTTAAAAGGTTTTTTTTATACCAATCAATTAAGAGGAAAGAAAGCTTTATCTATAAATAATCAACCAAACAAAGTATATTTACCTTAATAAATTATTTGAAATATTTAAAAAAAATTACTTGATTATGTGAGTAATTTTTACTAACCGGTAAAAAAAACTTAATTTTAAAATGATGTGCCTTTCAACAAATTTGAATATCAAGTAGTATAATGAACACAAAAAAAGGTTAAAAACATATTAATTAAAATATTTCATAAACTGGAAATTGTTTTAGTTTCCAATAATAGTTAATGGCTCGTATTAATTTTTCAGATATGTACTTTTTCTAGATTTGGATATTTTATTTCTTGTAATTCTTTCAAAACTATTTAAAAACATTTAAAAAAAAATTTCGCATATACCTATTATTATTAAAAGTTTTGATACTCAAGAATAAGTATTCGTTACTTTAAAAATTATTACTTTCTTCTTCTTATATATTATCCTTCAAGTAAAATATTTATTAATAGTTTATTGACTATATTTCTCAATTAAGATTTATTTACTTACGAAATTATTTATTTATATTATTTTATTTGCTGTTAGTGAAGTTCAATTTTTCGTACTCGACAAGTAAATATTAGCCACCCGGGAAACTATTATCTTAGTAAATGAAAAAAATGAATATCCTGAATATCATTTCTGGCTAATATCTAATAAATAAGTGAGTGAGTTGCATCGGTTAGTGAATGAGCAGGTGTGTGAATGTGTGGGTATGAGTTAATGAATAAAATGAAGAAGAGAGTCAGCCAGTAGGTCAACAATTAACCAAAAATTTATATTATTGTTTGCTTTAATTTTAAGATTTAATTGAATATTTTAAAAATTATTTAAGAAAGCTAACACTAGGCGGATAAATATTTTCTAAACTTTGCATGGTTCATCCTTTGTTATTATTATTAATGTTATCTCACATAAGAAAATAATTAGAATAAAATACAATAGAAATATTACGTACAATAACAAATTCAATTTTGAGAATGAATTTCAAGTAGATGAAACATAAACCTTTCAATGACTATCAAAAATAATATAAATAAAGCAAAGTAGACCTTGTTATAAAATCTGAAGAATGCATTAAACTGTGAAACGCTTAACGAAATAAAGATATTAAACAAACCATATTTTATAGTTCCTTGGTCTGATATATTAATAAAAACGTAAATCTTTGAGAAATAACGAATTTAGCAGACTCTTTCGATAAAAACAAAAGAATTTAAGAAATAAATACATAAATATATATATTTTTAAAGCATTAGACTTTTTGAGATTCTCTTTGTTTTTGTTTTCAGTTTAATATGAAGTTTCTTTTTTTTCCTCTGATTAAATATTATTTTTTTGGATATCACTTTTGATTCCCTAATTATTTATCCAAATATGTAACGATACTGACAAAAATATATATTCTAGTTTTATATGAATTGGTGAATATGTAATGTAATTAAGAGGAAATATAGGAAAAAGTACGAGAGCAGGATTTCTAATCATTATTCATCGTTATTCATCATTATCGGATTACTCTGGACGGATATCTAATCATTCATACGGTTATTCATTGTTACTATATTATTTTTCTACCAACTTAAGCAAACTCAGTTTGAGTTAAGACTCCCTCGCTGTGGTACTTTGTCTTTGATTCATGGAGATTCAGTAAATAATCTATCAAAAAAAGTCATTCAAGTAAATTTATTTCTACCAAAGAATAATCAAAAGCAAAACGTTTCAATGAATGCGGGACAATTACTAGCTAGCTATCAGGAAAAAGATTGTAATTGAATTTTCAACTCTCTTAATAATATTAACATTGGTATCGACTCCTGTAACCGCACTCGTGATCTGAGTCCAAATTATTCATCAGTCCTCAGTTGATCTCTTAATATATACCACTGTCATGTGGACATCAGATCTTAGCAACTATCTTAATATCGATAATTTTAATCACTTGGCTGCTCACTTCTAATTTAATACCCTTCTATATAGAGAGCAATGCCGATTTGAAAAATTACGATTCTTTCACAAAGAAATGTTCACAGTCAAACAGCGTAATAAAGTTACCCAAAATTTTAATTTACAGCGACTCTCTTCTACAACAACGCCTTGAAGTGATACGCCTTACTTACGAGTCATAGAGATACGCCTTACTTACGAGTCATAGAGATACGCCTTTTTCAGCCTGCTTTGCTTGGTAGGAGTACAATAAAACTTGACCATTCAACTTTCCTTCAGAAGCACTGGTCCAGGGTTCGAAACTGTGCTGGTGCCTCAAGATCAACTATTCTTTCCGGCTGCAAGGGACACGGAGTAGAAAAACGTACCCCGATGTTTCGGAGAAAACGTCCTGCGCTGAGGGTTCTATCAAAAAGAGATGTTCTTTAGCAAATAGAATAATAAAGTAAACTAAAATATAAATTGAAAAAAAAAACGTGCTATTTGCGTTGCAGACATAGGTCGAAATTCAACTTCAGTTGCTTCTGTTGATTCAAGACTTACCTTAATTCTGACTTTCAGTTTTAACTACTTGTTTTAACTACTACTTTATATCCAATCAAGGATTGTTGTTTATTCATCTCTCAAGTTGAACGATTTCCAAATATGAATTAGTTACCGTAAAGTCTTGACTATAATACGCACTTTGTTTACACATTTTGGTCCGTAAAAATGAGAATGCGTATTATACTTGTGTAAAAATTTTAAAAAAAATAAGGTTTTTAAGCATCGAGCAACGAACGTACAGCAGCTATAAGAGATTGTTGTAACACTTGTGCAGCGCAGGTGTTCTTTTACACAAACGGAAACTTACAGTACATGTGGCACACACGTACATATTACGACGGCACCAATAATTATGGTTTTAACGTAACAACACTAGATTAGCTGTGTTCTAGTGAAAGTGATTAAGACCACTAATTTAATAATATTGTTTATTCTGTGATAAAATTTAAGTTTTTCTATCGAGAATGACGTTTTCGTTTATTTTTATTGAAAATTTTAATTATGTTGAGAAATACTTCTGCTCTTTTTAAACAAAAAGTTGAAAAATTCAGAGGGAGTATTGTATTCGGTTTTTAATTATTTCCGATAATTTAGTGACAAATCATGCATACGTATTATACACGTGTGCGTATTATAGTCAAGATTTTATCGTAAATTTAAAAAAAGTAACTGCAATCAACCTCAGAATAGCACCGTTGTTACGTCACGTTAAATGCAGTGACCTATAATTTATTGATTGTTTATTAGCATTGCACTGAGAAGAAAAATGAGGGCTATTAACGATGGACATCGTAATTTTGAGCCACTGTCAAGCGAATGGGATTCTCTCTCATCATGTTTACACACATCCCCAATGGGTGATTTGTGACTTTGATCAGACTTAATGTTCATCAGGCTGAACTACACAGGCTGATCTTTAATGGTATCATGTATTGAACCCACTGCTCAATAAAATAATGCCACGGTTGCCTGGTGGTTGCAGTTCTGAATTTGTGACTGTGACGATCAGGCAACCACGGTTATTCGTGTTAAGCAAATCAGTTTCAGATGAAACAAATGACTAAGATGAAAAGAGGAAAGAAGCATATCAAAAGAGATTAAAAGAAGAATATTGGTCAAAACAGTATTCGTGATTATCCGAGGACTGTGTATGTATATCTAATCAATAAATCATTGTTCTTGATTATTAGAAGACATTATAGTGACTGAAACGAATTAAAGTTGAGTTACTTCGAATCTGAATTTGAGAAGAATCTTTTACAGGGGGTGGACACCCATGGCTCATTTACGAAATTCGGCAAATTGATGATTACAAGTGGTGTTTCAGTCAAACTTGATGAAGTAAAAAAATGCATGTGAAAACTTAAACAATTCTAAAAAAAGTAGAATATGCTTAAACTTTTACAAGATAAAGATCACGTGATATTTTGTGATACCCTTATATCAATTTGATTTATTGATTGTTCATTTACTTCACACTAAGATGCAACATGAAGGCTATTGGTGACGAAACTCATATTTGGAGCCTTAGTCCAGGGGAGAGGAAGATATTTTAATTGGCACCTCCCTCTCCAAATTTCACATAACGCCATGGAAAAACTTACGTCCTCGATCCAGTTTAAAGTGCATCAGACCCGCTACATGGTGGGACTTGTGTGGCATCAGAGTTCGAAACCACGGCTAGACGAAAATAGCGCCAACCACAAGTCTGGATCATGACTACTGGGCAACTGTGGCCACTTCATTAAAATAGTTCACATTAATTTATTTAATTGCTAGTTTATGTTATTGTACTTTGTCACCCCTAAACGAAACATATTCTATCCTGATCTATATTTAACAGCATTTAACAGTGAACGTAAGTGCTCGAAAAAATAAAACGGTATAAAAAGTTCTCGAGTTATACAGCGCATCTGAAGTCTTTAGGACATGATATGCAAGACTTCGGCCAACCTAGGTATATTAGCTCGTGACTTTATTCAGTTTGACCTTGTATTTACTTCCCATTTCAATCTAATTGTTTTAAATATTAATATCTACTTAATCTCTTGTCAAAATAATTGTTTTTGCAATACCCAAGTAGGTAGTTTTCTAAATAAATTAGTTAAATAAAGAAAATTATAACAGTTGTCAGCTTCCTCCCTTCCCTTCGCTTCTAATATTCAGAAGCATCGGAACTGAATAAATGTGCAGTCCAAATAGAAGCTCTTAAGAAAATAGAATGATATTCATTCTACTCTATATAATGAAAACAAAATTGCTATTGTTTTGAATGTGGATGATTCATTAACTCACATCATCAGTCAAACATCTTATCTGAAAATTCTACTTATCTAATAAAGAGCAAAACTGATTCATACTCAAGGAATAATACGAGGATCGATCAAATAGGTTCTTAGAAATAGATAGAGAAACAAATTATTTTAGGTGGAGATTTTTCGAGATAATCTTTTTTTAGCTCTACGCTTTTTTTTTTCTCCAACTATTTTAAGGTATCTAAAATGTTCAATTTCAGTTGGGTCTAAAATTAGGCGACTGTTTCGGTGATGACCTCTTCGTACAACATACGCAGTTGTCCACCTTGCCTTTTTTGTAATTGTGTAGCTTTAAAATACAAATTCATTGTTGGATGAATGCAATAGAAGATGTACTAGTTTGAACTTTAATTTTATGATTTTGGCCATTGAAACTGCAGAGGTGTGCACCCGTTAACTGTCTCGAAGGAAGAGAATCTCTTTATTTTTCAAATGAGAACCGCTTTCCTAGGTTTCTTCGCTCAATCGGTGCTATAACAACGCATAATGCAATCAATTTATTGTTTTCGTCTCTTTTTTCATCTAATCTGTGTAATGCATTCCATAAAACGGCAGTCATTTCCTCGCTGATCGATTTCACCATCTTTGCTTTCTTCGGAGACTGTTTGCCTACAAATCCACATTTTTTACTATTCCTTTGTCTCTAAAGCTATAACTATTTATCCACAGTGGTGCATCGACGAAGAAACTTGTCAGGAATGCAAAGAAAAAACACCTAATAAGCTTTAAAGTCAACCATACAATTACGGTTATTTTTCATTGAGAGAAAACGCGTCAGCCATCTAACTAAGATTTTTTTCCTACACCGATTTTTGTGCTAAATTTAAAACATAATAACATATGATATTCCAGTGGATTCACATATTTTGCGAAATTTGATTCGTCGATCAGTCAAGACAATATCGTGGATCTTGTCAATCATTCCGGGAATAGTTACTGCAACTGGGCATTGCCAATGACTTTCAACTTTTAGATATTTACTACCACGTTTACATCCATTAACCCAATTGTAAACAATTGCAAACACAGAAGGCGTGAATTTTATCCCACTCAGCTTTGATTTGTTTCTGTGTTAAGTCTTTTTTAAGTACTTAAATACCGCTCACTACTCACTTTCTTTCCATTTTTCTAATTAAACACGTTTCTTGCTTCATTCGACGCTAAATATCACATTACGTGATAAAAATAACTCAGACTTTGACCGATATCTAAAGAGTAGTCATGCTTACTCTGCATCATCTCTAGGATTTTCTTAGGAATTATTGAACAAGTCTCAGATTTGTACACTGGGTTTGAATTATATATTAGCTATCATATCATCACTTACACATTCTTGCATTAATGAAACTTGAACATGAATCTCAATAAAATTCTTCCTACCGATATAACGAACCTAATACCTTCAGACTCTCTCTCTCTCATTTTCAAAATTCTTCTGTGTGATACTTTCTTATTCACTATACTTATTACGTAGAGGGTGAGGAAGAGTGTGAAGTTTCATGGCGCAAGAGACCCATGTGGCCATTTTGCGCCAAACAAGATGTAACTGTGGTCTAGACTTGAAAAAAATTATTACATAGAAATGCTGATTGAAGAAAATCATGAATTCTTCAAAATTACATGTTCTCAAATGAAATAACGTCATATGGTATTAATAAATTTTGGTTGAGGGGAAAGTGATTCCGAACCCTATATAGTTTAGTTTCAGTAAAATATAAATTTTAAGTTCAAGAAAATACCGTATGAGGCGCATCTGTATCGTATGAAACAGAAAACTAATGAGAAAAGTGAAGTTGGTTCGTTAAATTTGAAAAAAAAATGTATTCAGTACGAAAGAAAGTAAACTCTATTGACTGTATACTCAACAATCGTTGGATATCAAAAATATTAAGTAGCAAAACGAGCTAGAGTAAGCGATATTAGTAGATGATTCGAGGATAAAAGAACTGGTGGCTTGTACACATAATAAATGCTGATAACTTGCGGACTTTTGCAGCTACATTTGTTCCTGAACTTTCTATGTTCTAACTAATTATGTGATTTCAATATTGCTTTGCAATAATCGGCTAGAGAACAGTGAGCTAAAATCACCTGCACCTTTTCTTTTATCCTATAGCCTTTAGGATCTTACCTTTTATAAGTAGGTAAAAGCCTCCTAAAGATATTTAAGTTATCTTTGATAAACAAATATGATGTCCTGTCATCATCCAAGGATACCCCAGTCGTCCTTCTCTATTTTCACAACTCCATTTTTTCATTCATTTTCCATCTTTTCGCCAGTTTATTTTAAAATTCAGGATCATAGTTGTTGATTTTGGGCAGCATACCCACATCTGGTTCAGGCGCCTTTAAAACTCACAATCACTTATTCACTTACACCTGGTCTTAATCAAGATAATTGTCAAATAGCAGACGACACAGGTTCATTAACTGTTTTGAAAAAAAAAATGAAATTCGACACTAAATCTAAAATCTTAGTTTCATCTTAATAATCAAAAGAGAAATTTATTTTTTTAAGGTATATGTCTACTTTGAAGTATTTTTTTTAAATGAAAAAAAGAATTTTTGTTAAAAACTTATGTTTTTAGTTACACTGGTCGAATAAATGGTAAAATCAAAATTTATTTTCATGAACTTTTTTTATTTGCCAAATTTTAGCCATTTTTTGTTAGAATTTAGTAAAAATTGATATTTACGCTTAAGTTCATATAAAAATTCTAATTAATATATTTAACTTTTTCTCCAAGAATGTATTTAATACACATATATCTGTGTTGTCAAGCAGGAAGTTAAAGTTATCTCTAAAACTTACTGAGTTATACCAGAACTCATAAGCATAACGTGATTTTACAAAAAAATTATATCACTTTTTTAAATAAAAGTAGCACCAAAGTATATTGGTATATACATAAAAGCTATGTTTAGGGTTATAGAACACCTAATATAGATGTGTAAGACATTGTGGAAAAAATCTCATTTTTTGCATGTGAATATTGTTTAAGAAATGAGATTTCTCGTCATAAAGAAAAATTAAAATTGCCGTTTTCCAGATAATGCAAATCTATAAATCAAAATTAAGTGAAGAAACAAATACCAGATTCACCTAAGACTATAATAAAGAAATGAACAAAACTAAATTATGTATTTAAAAGGTAAATTTTAAATTCATATCGTTTTAAAAAAAAAGAAAGAAACAGCTATTTAAAATATAGTTTATATTTTAATGACTTAGCTTCGTTCTCGAAAAATTTCAAATCCAGTCGCTTTAAATTGAACTTCTATTTTAAAATCGGGTACCTAAAATTTTTTCTAGCTCCCCTAGAAACAAATGCTGACCATGTTTAAAATCGTAAATATGTTGGCTTTAATAAAATGTTATAAAAAATTTCTTTCGAAAAATTTCACGAAAACGGTCATTTTCGAGTAGACACATAAATTAATAAAATTATATCAAAAGTGTAACATATTAATACAATATAAATTCAATACATTCTTCATTCTCTATTAGATGTAGTTGAAGGCTGGTAATTAATTCACATTTTAAAAAAATCATAACTGCTAATACTGCAATATAGAATACACTAAGTCTTAAAATAAAAAGAAATATATATTTAAAAACACAAATTTTTGTAATACATTTAATATTCAAAGAACAAATAAGATTTCAAAGTAAAGGAACTTTCAGAATTCTGAATAGAAATGCACCTCCTTCCCACCCACTTAAAAGGAAGATTTAAAACCAGCTGTCTCATACACTTAAAAATAGCGTTTTTGTAAAGGTTTCCCCTGGCTTCGGTATTTGTCCTGAGATACATTAAGTTTTACACAGATGAATTTCAGTGAAAAACTTAATGCATTTCTGAACAAATACTAGAATTGTGTAGTTACAGACAGCAAAAATTTTACGATATGAAATAAACTATATAAAATTCAATATCACTCAAAATATGGGGTTCGCATATTATAATCAAGTCACTGAAATTTTATTGTGCATGCCTTATCTATTATCGGTATTGCAGTACAAAGCACTTCTTTATTTATTTATTTAATTTACGCTGCCTTGGCGCATAGTTTTCATCATAAATTAAGAAACTGATATTGTTATGTTATAGAATGTTTTTTTTTCCTTTAAGATCACTAAAGTTTATCTGATTCCCAAGAATAAAAAAACTATAAAATTACGACAACATTAATTCCTAAGAGGCTTAAAAGTATCGTTAGCTTCCTTCCCAAATCCTTTTATTTTATTTTATTCAAGTTTCGAACTTCATTTCAAACCCCCACTTTATTTATTTATTTGCTTTAGATAGGAGCATAGGGTTACCTAATTTTTCCGAAATGATTTGATCAGTCTTTTTAATAAAATATCCTGCCCCTTAAGAATGTCATACTTTATATTTCCGTTGCGAATATCAATACAGAAACCCCACTAGAGTGAAGATTCCTCTATATTTCGTTTCCCGACAACAATTATTTTCAATTTCTTTCGTTACGATTTTTTGTTTGTTAAGCAATTGATTCGTCAGAACATAAAAGCATATAAAAGTCAATAAATGTAAGAATGGGTTAAATGTCTTAAACAAAATAAATATAGTAAACGGTAAATGTTAGGTTTCATCAGTATTCATACACAATCTGCATCACTAATTTAAGCTTTATTTTTTCTCAAACTGTATTTTTCATAGCCCTCATCATTTGGTAATTTTTTTTTCAATTTTCGAATGAAGTTTGTGTCATCATCTTGATAATTTTTAATCATCAAACTCACACCATTTTATGTCTGTAATGACGTTCTAAAGACAGCTATGTCTTCTTCACTCAACAGGTTGTCCATTCTTCGCCGACTTGTTGCTGACAGCCGATTCAGAATAATCACATTTCTACAGGTAATTGAGTGTCGCAAGTGTTTCTACATATTGCTTAAAATCACATAGCAAAACATTCGGTATATTGTCTTGGTTCCGATATATCAGTTTTTCAACCAGTTTTCTGCGTTATATAACCTCATTTTACAGTATGATTGAATAGATTTATTTACCTTTTTCTACAAGAGCACAAATATTGTTGACCTAGTTTTGCTATGGTTGGAAATAGAATGAGTATTTAATCTGTTTCACTCAGCTTGGTAAAGGAAATGGATTTACTGAAGAAAAAATGTAAGTTGTTTATAAACGAGATGTCTAGACAGTTTGATTGAACAATTTCAGTAAGATCAGTTTTAGGTAGTGTCTTAGAATTGTTCAATTTAAATTGGCTATTTAACGAAATTGCTTATCAAAATATATAATTTTTAACAAAATTAGATTGGAAAGAAGAATAAGAGTAAAAAATTACAATACCTGATTCGGGCAAGGATCTATTCTCCTTTTGTTCTCTCAATAATTTCTGACAAATACCTACAATTTCTCTACTCCAACTCGTCCCAGAACATTTTCTCTACACCAGTTAGACAGAATTATTTTCAAACGGCACATGATCTTGATTAATCTTCAATTGCTGTCAATGCAATTGTACAATCTCGACTATGGAATCATTTTGTAATTATAAGAAATACATATATTGTATCAATTTTCATCAAAAGTATACATATCAATAAGTATTAATACTATGCTATTTCCTTCATTCCCTGAGAGCTCCATTTCAGGACAACACAGACAACCAATTGGTTCTCAAAAATACTAATATATACTCACACACACACACGTATGTATGTATATATATATATATATATATATATATACTATATATAATGATTTGGAAATTTTGAATTAATTAAATATAAAAAGTCGAAGCAAAGTTCCCATTTCAAACTGAGAAAGTGATACCATAGCTATACAACTGGAGATACAACTCTGTCGTTTGTTTAACAGCACAAGAGCGCTGCAAAGCCAGAAGAGAGATAATTTTTTATTACTTTTCTTTTATACAATGGATTTCTTTCATTTTACACGCAATATATCATATGGTTTAGGTGTATGGATTCTGAGGCATTCACACGGGCACCAATACCCAGGGAAGTTCTATATCTAAAGTCTTCAATCGTCAGAACAATAAGCTCAACAAATTTTTATGAGCACGTGATCGTATAAATTAAAATATAATTTGAATATGTGTCGAGATATAAAAGTGAACTCTTTTCATTTAAGTGAGAGAATGGGACTTAAAAAAATAAATTATTTTGTGAAACTATTTCAAATTAAAGTTAAATCATTATATATATATATATATATATATATATATATATATATATATATTATCTATACATAAGACAAGCATTTCTAAAAGTGTGTTGAAAAATATACCCTCTTCAGTATAACTACATAAGTTTTATATCCAATAAATACAAAGAAAAACACAAGATTTTCAAATGTATTTAAAACTCCACTAGAACAAATTTATTTCAAATTAAAAAGAATTTCAAAAAGTTGCAATAAAATTCTGATATGACATCTATACTCAAATGAAATATTTTCAACTGGGCATCTTATATACTTAATAATTAATTATGGTTCCATGTTTTCATTTCAAAATATACACTGAGGAAAATAAATTTTTTACGGAGATTCTTTTAATTTTGTAATCATGAAAGAACGATGCAATAATATTTCTCTCTTTATATATATATATATAAGTAATGCATGATATGAAATTTTTGCATATTGCTTTCAAAGTTATTAAATTTCGCTAAAATTTTATTGCGTGTTTGCCTACGAATCAAACAAATTTGGTCGTAAGAATTTGGTTGCTTTATCGAATCCTTTTACGCTACCTTGGTACGCTTATAAAACTTCATGATAAATGAAGAAAACGATATATCAGGGTATGACACAGCGTTACAATTTTTCTGAAAGCAGCGAACATCCGATTCACAAGGGGGGGGACAATGCAATAACGCCTACTAGAATTCTCAAGAGGCTTAAAAGTGTCGATTCCTTCCTTTCCAAATATCAACTCTCATATTTTCTTTCGATTCCTTAACTTTCAAATACTTTTTGCTTAAAATAGGAGAATAGAAATGTCGACAATGAACGGAATGATGAGTTCTTTTTGTTTAAAAAATAATCTGTTCCGTAAAAATTTGACACTTTATATTTCATTGTGTATTTCAATAAACAACCGCTGTTCAGTAAGCACTTTCGTGATTCGTACGTTTCCTTACAACAAATACATACAAATTTTCTTAGTACAGTTCCGTGCTTCAGAGAATTTATAAAGAGTTAAGAGTATAAATATTTAGAAACTAATTCAATTGTTCATATTTTTGAGACGCAAAAATATAGTGGATGATATATATTACATCATATCTTTATTATTTACTTCGTAATTTTAATATATTCATTGTGGCATATATTTTTGAAAAATGCATTAGGTACAGATTTAAAAAAAAAATGGGTTTTCTAATGAGTTTCTTGCATTATATCAATAATAATGTTGAAATTCGGTTTTTTTTTAATTACTTTTCCGGAAAAAGCTAGTTCTTATTGTTTTAATATACAGGGAAAACAATACAGCTTACACTTACATTTTCTCAAGCTAATTCAATTATAAAACATAAATCTGACAAAATTATTAAAGCGAAATGTGTAAGCTGATGATAAACTTAACACAAAAATACAAGCTTGAATATCCTGATTTCTTAAAACTTTTCCATTATGATATATATCTAAGCATACTATTAAGGAATCTATATTGTATTCTTTATACACGTCTGAATCAGACAATAGTAAAAAAAAAAAAAAGGAAAAGGTCTATTTCGTATAACAGCTAAGAAAAGTGACATTAAGGTACTTAAAATCTCTCTCTTAGTTCAAAATACTCCCTCTTCATGTTTGAAATTCTCAAAATGTATTCAATCGACATTGGGTTGGAATTAATGGTAAATCTTGTACATCCTTCCTTCAAAGTAGTTCCAAAAAAGTGCACACATTGTCGTACTTTTTCCAAAGAAAAGATCTAGGTTTCTTTTGGTCTTACAAGAATTAAGAAATATCATTTATAAAAATATATTAGCTGATACCCGTCTGCTTCTCTCGGAAGACGATAATATTATATTTTGGAAACTATACGTAAAATATCAAGAAAAGTTTCAATTCTTAAATAATAATGATAATCTAATTTTCAAATTTTAAGAAATTGATTGTCTGTAATAATGGTTATCCACAACTTTCAAAAGTATGAGAAAAGTATTTATTTTTTAATACTTAATTAATGAATAGGTAAGTTAGTCAGTAAATCTGTCATTACACAGATTTGCGCATCACCCGCGACGTACTGTGTAGTTCAATGCGTTCCCATTTGTTTATATAGCGAGTCCCCAGTAGGCCTAAACCATGTAAACATTTCCAACATAAATATAAAAATACATTTTTACAGTTTTTCTTAATTCTATTCAATCAATTTTTTTGTGTATTGCATTTCTATTGTCTGTATTTTTTATGCATGGCAATTTTTGAGAATTATTATTTTATCTTATTGTAATTTTAGAAATAGATAAATATAAGAAAAAATATCAAATAATATGCCAACATTTTCTAACCTTCTCTGTATGCAACACTCTTCGTTCGTTTTTCTGATTGAAATATGATTAAATTTTCACGTGAACTAACTCTTGAACATACCACATAAAATTGGCCATGGGAAAAACAGTGACTTAGTAAATCTACACCAGCTAATTTTAAACTCTGCCCTT
>BMAW01039961.1:0-38151 GCA_019974015.1 Nephila pilipes
TGCAACAACATTTATAAGCTGAATGATGTTTACTTCTCGGGTGTAGCAACTAAATGGCTCTGTAAATAGTAAAAATTTCCACCTATAGATTCGAGAATCCCCACGAGTTAAGGGAATCATCTTTACACATCCAAAAGATTAGTGTGTGGTGTGCACTCTCAAGGCGAATAGTGATAGAACCAATTTTGTTTCACACAAACCATCAATTCCGAAGTATACCTGGACATAATTCAAACTTTTGTTGCTTCACTGGAGATACAGGACCGTTACTGGTAGTTTCAGCAAGATGAAGCTTTTCCACACAAGGTAAACCTAACAGTGGAAGTGCTAAGGAATTCTTAGATGACCGTTTAAATTCAATAGGCCTCTGGCCATCTAGATCACCAGACCTAACCTCGTTAGATTTTTTTTGTGTGTGGGTTTATCTGAAAGATAGGGTTTTCCAGAGAAATCCTTCAAGCATCGATGAATTAAAAGAAACCGTATCTGAAGAAATCTCATCAATAATAATGTCTTGTCAATGTTGCGAAGTATGTCAAAAAACTTGGTTCCTTTTGTTCATGTTTGCATTCAAAATGGTAACGAACATTTTCAACATTTGATCTAAGGAATTAAATGATGTTTTTCAAAAACAAAATTATCACTGAATTAAATAACATTATGCGTTTCCATTTCTGTTTTACCTCCCAAATAAAATTGTAACAGCCCAACAGTGTAGGAAATTGTCTCCCACAATTAAAGAAGGCTGAAACAATAATACTTCATTGTTAGAATAGTTGCCACAACCGTCAGATTTAAGGATAATAAGAGAAATCAATGGGTACTCTTTTAAAATGATCTTGTGTGTGTGTGTGTGTGTGTGTGTGTATTCACAATAATGGATTCACCCCAATAAGATTTATTTGTAGTATAGGTTAGCACACGGGTAATAAAAACAGTTAAGGTCACGTATGTTATCAGAGAGTGTTAAACAATTAGTTTAACTTGATTTTCTGTACAAAATACACGTTTAAATTTCTTTCGGGTGTGATGAATTCTTCATTTAAATATTTATGGCTATGCCTAAATACATACTGCTTCTTCGTGTTATTTGTTCTTTTTGCTTTCATTCAGTTGTGATGCTTTTTACATGTCTCGTGTGCCATTTGAAATGTTACTCGAATCAAAAATCTAAATTTTAACAGATAAAATAGCACATATAAAATAATTAAAATAGTTCATTATGTTTCAACACAGTATGTTAATTCTCTGAAAGGAGAATGCTGTCAACTAATTTTAAATCCCTTGCCGCGAGTACTGATACACAGCACTCGCCGCAAGGGATTACAGCAAGGAATACGCTTACCGGAATACAATGTGAATAACTACTCCAAATAGTCGATCAACCAGTCAGCGTTGGGTCCTAGTTAATTTCGATGTTCGTCTCCAATAGCCTTCATGTTGCTTCCAGGGCGACGTTCATGAAACATAACATCAATCATCAGAGCTTTTAGAGGAAAAAATGTAAATATGGCTTAGCTTTTAAAACACACGTTACAAGCTCAAGACAAAGGCACGGATAAATTGTATTTTCATAGCATTTTCATTAGGAGAACCTTTGTTGCACTAGAGATACAACATGCGGTAGATCCTATTGAAAATGTGATGAACACAATCAGGGCAAGAGCACTCCTTCACCGACACTTAAAATATTTTCTTGGGGATATGGAGGTAAAGTGTGAAGACATAATTTACCACAACATTCTGAAATGGCTAGAGTCGGGTAAAGTGATAAAAAGAGACTGGGCATTACCGAATGGAAGCCAGCCGAATGAGCTGGTACCTCCCTCTCTAAACTTCCACACTACGCCTTAGGGAAAACTGTGGACCTCAACCAGATTTAACCTGCATCATCCCCACTATACGGCTTGGTCTTTAGCCGCATCAGAGCTCGTGCCCCGATTTGATGAAAGCAACACCAACCTTCGAATACTCTAAAACGACCACTAGGCTACCGAGGCCGAATAATTACTGGAATAAAGCAAGAAATCATATAAAATAGTTCCTGCCTACAATTTGTATTAAAATTCAAGTCGCTAACAAACACCGAACAAATTTCTTAACCAACAACGGAACTTTCTAATCATAGTCAAATCGACTTAAAATTCAAAGTACTTCGTACTGTTCTTGCAGTACTAGTGTAAAATCAACTCACCGAAACTCTGAATATCTTCATACTGTAAGCTTTCACCTTAGATCCGATGATAAGAATGAAGAACAATTATATGTGGTTTGCATTCATCAATTAAAACTCCATTAGAAAAACTTCATAATCAAACGACGAAAGACGAATGGATCAAGATATAGATTAGGCTTAGGTAAATGTATATTTTATATGTATAAATGAATGTAATAATACAATTGCATAAAGTGGTGATGCAGATGAACTAATTAGTTCAGGTTCACATTACCTGCCGATATCTGATTTAATATTCCATTTAGTAACTTAACAGATTATCATTAAATATTTTTAATAAATGATTAAAAGTTTCCGAAGAGCGATTTTTTTGGGGGGGACGCAGTATTCTAAAAGGACCTAAGTATCGAAAAACATTTCTATTTGATTTTAATTATATTACATTTCTAAATATATGAACAAAATTATATAGCTATAGTTACATTATTTAATGAGTTATTTAAATTTTTCCTGTAACAAAGTGCCAAATTATTTCATTTATCTGAAAAATTTTGAAAAGCTTTTTCTCAACTTTTTTTTTTCATAACTGTTACGTCTTAAAAATTCTAAGGCCATTCTTTTGTAATCATTATAAAAGCCTGAAATTTTTTTCTGGTTGTTTTGTAATATACTTGATTATTCTGTAAGTCGAATAAGTATTCAAGTTTAAAGTTGTTTTTTAAAAGGACTATTTTATAGTTGTGGCTATTTTTTACTGTTTTACGGAGATGTTGATAGAAAAAAAAACACTGTAAAGCTATAAATAACACTGTAACAACCAAAATCAACCAAACATAAAGAGAAACACTTCCTAGAAATTACGAAAAAAATGCCTAAAAATATTTAAATTTGGAGACGTAGTAAGAGTTTTAAGACATTGAAATATTTTGAAAAAATTTGAATTTTTAAATAGCTGTACATTTGAAAATGAAGTTTTCCCTCCTGAAATTTAAATTTTTTTGTGTGTTCATATGTGGTGAATATAGACTTTTTTCTTATAACTACCTAATTTATAAAAAAAAAAAAATTCTCAAGGTGCAATGTATCCTTAATATACCAGTTTTCTTCTATTTATTCGAAATTGGGAACATAACAATAAATATTCCACCAGCAAATAAACTGCAATTTCGCTAATGGAGTCTACATTGCAGTCGGAGCGATTATTATCTGTGGAACACATAACAAGAAAGGAATTATTGTTAAAATGGAAGTGATTACGTTTTTTGCCATTTAAAATTATTCATCATATGATAGACAAGATGATATTACAAATTCGTTCGAATAATCAGGATTTTGGACTCTCACTCATTACTTAATCAAAGACGAACGAACAATATTTATATACAGTTATCTAAAGAGTCTAAATTTCTTTATATCATATCGTATTAAAAAAAATTGGACTCTTCCTAGTTCAACGAATCATGTTGATCATCTCAAGTAGCAAATTTTCTTTAAATAAAGGGATTGAAGTAATTGTTAAGTAGAATAAATTGATTCAAAATTCAATTTAATCTCACTTTTGAAATTTAAATCTTAAAATGTATAGTAAAATTGCTTTATTAACATAAATAAAAATAAGTACGCGCAACACAATATGAATGGACATTATTTCACCACAAATATTAGATTTATGTTTTGTTAATAATTCCTAGTTTTAAGCGGCTAAAAGGGAATAAAAAAAATTTCCTAATCACCCACTAATCCCCGCCTTTAGTTCTTTGGTTCACTTGTTCAGATTCCCCAAACAAAATCTCAGATACATTCAAATGAATTTAACGCAACGAAATCACTTCGAGTACACACATTTAATTACCTTACATATTCTAGAAAAAGTCGGGAAGGATAATTTTTTTTGAAATAATGTTTTGTATATATTGAATTAATACTACGCAGAATATATATATATTCCAAACTCTTTTTTTTTTACACGGAAGATGCGTTTCTTAGAAAACCGTGCAAAAAAATTGTGTAAAAAAATACATGGAACATATGGTAAATATGGAGATATGTTCCACAATTTTAAAAAATCGTGTAAGATGAAAAAACTCTGAATATTTTCCAAAAAAAACCGTATTAAAAAGTAATAATGAAATCCATATTACATATTTATAAAACAAAAACATTTCTTTTTTTTACGAAAAAAACGAAAATTTGTGTACAGAGAAAATTTAGTCTAAAGGTACGTGCAACATGTAAGAATTTAAATTGAAATTAGGAATAAAACTACTAACTAATAACTATTTATCTCTACTTGATAACAAGCGTGCACATTTATTACGAACTGGATCAAAAATGCTATTATCAATAGGGCTAGCTCAACTGTCGGCTTTGATTCAAAAGAAGAATTTTGTTCGTGATTAACGGCTCTGTTGGTTTTTTGTTGATACAAAGTCTGTTATTAACAGCTGTATTTTTGGTTTCTCAAGTTGCTCTTATATAATTCTTAATATCCTGCTACACAAAACTTAAGATTACGTTGATGCAATGTACTCTCTATGTCAAGATCATGAATAAGAAAAAATTGTTCCATACTTGTAGCAAATTTCAAGCCCCCGCGAATTCAGTTAGCTGTTAACAGCTGAACTTCACCTTCGACTTAGTCATTATCAACTTCTTTATTCTCATAAACTGTCATAAAGTCGAACAAGTCGTCTTGATCAATCTTCTATGCCAGCCGTTTGCATGTTGTTAAAACCTTCGCCAACAATTGCATTTGATGAAGTTATAATTTCAGAACGCACAGTTGAGTTTTGTACTATGAAACTTCACGCGCATTTTTTCTCTCCTTCCCAAATTTGGCGAATTTCGTGGGTTATAGTCACCCCCTTTTCCCAGTGTAGTCCGAGTTTCTATGACAACGGCTGAAGAACGAAAGGCTGTGTTCAAGTTGAAGTACAACGAAATAAAGAAAAAAATGATTATAAAATTCGGATATTACCCGTAACTCCAGAATACAAAGTAAATAAGTCATAAAGTAGACCAAGTCACTCAGAAATGTGTGGGCATAAACTGCCCGTCTTCTAATTTCACTCTCAAAATTAGAATTTTAAAAAAAATAAATTGGGGGTGGGGAGGAATTCGCGCTAGAACAAAAAATTCGTATATAGAAGTATATTGGTGAGCCGTGTTATTTCAAAATCGTGTAAAAAAAGAGTTGAGTATGTATATATATAAATTGTACAACTTTATCAACAAACAAGGAAAATTATGCACTTTTTATAGAATCTCAATATGAGTAATATATATTTGTATACTCAAAGTAGCTTCATTAATTGGAGTAAATGCTAGTAATAAAGAAATTTATATCATTTTTCCGTCGCAAAATATATTGGGAATTTAAGGTATAAGTGCAAGCTCAGAACTTTATATCTTCAACAACAGAAAATGGTTGCAAATAGTTTGTAAGTAGTTTCATCAATGTTCTTCCGAGTATCTGATGTCATTCTTTTTTACTTTTAAATTATTCATTATTAGATTGTATTTGAGCTTCGATGTTCTTGTTATATTCGTCATTGTTGCAATAATTTACATTACTAAGACCCAAACTATCGCTGAAAATTTTTAATACATACCCCAGAAGTATTACTTTGCAGATGCAATATTAAAGAGTTTTCGTTTTTAGAATCATAGCTTTACAATAGAAAGCTTAAATTTAATTTGTTGTCTTGAATTGTAAATGGATGACTGAAATTATATCGTTTGACGTGAAATGGAACACGAAGTTCGATGGCAAGAATTTTTACCAATTAAAAAAAATAAATCTAAGCAACCGAAATTTTGCTCTCCAAACAATAACTAGACGAGATTAAAAGTACTAGATTGTGAATAGCTTGGAACAGCAAAGAACTGATTTCTGGTGGACCACTGAATCACGTGTGTTCTTGCTCTCTTAAATGTACTGTTTCAATAGAACAGGTTGCTCTTTTGATCTCCATCTCTAACTATATATTTTTACACGTCTTGATACGATAAAATCGAAACACTAAGTGAAGAAAGTCATGAATCTATCTACTTAAACCGAAATATTTACTAGGAATCTCGCCCCCCCCCTCTCGATACTGATTTGACAAAAATAGAATCATTGAACGAATGCATATCTAATGTATACATTAGGATAAAATACATGAATTTTTAAATCTGTGATAATTAAAACGTGATAATAATTTGTCATAAATAAGCAAGGATTTAAATGTTTAAATAACAATTCTTGATTTTTTTTTAAAGTTAAATGGAGTCTGATGCGCATTAGATATGTTTTTGATTGTTTGAAGAAAAAGTGTGTTTATTTGGATACTCTACACTAAACTCGAGGAACATTCTTTATTCATAAGTATGCTAAAATTAATTGGAACGAATAATAGTTATTCAATTATGCATTTTCACAAAATCTTTTCATTCGATAAACTTTATATTACCTATATCTCATTCGCTTGCATCCATTTAAATTATATTCTTAAGCTAATTTTAATCAAAATACAAAGTAAAAAACATAATATGATCCTTCATTATTATTAAACTTTATAATTTTCGTGCCTATTGATGCATTCACATTATAAATATCCATTATCAAATAACTAGGCACAAGAAGTTTCCTATTCTTATCTCTATAAGTCTACTTTGATTTCTATTATTTCGCTTTTTTTTCCTTATTAGAACATATTCAGCTACATTTTATGATTGAAACAAGTTTTAATAATATTTTAAAATAGAATTAGAATAAAAGTGGAAAATTTTAACAAACATATTTAAAATCGTATATTGAACCTAAAATACTGATCATTTTATAAAAAAAACACAATAAGCATGTTGTGAAAATCAATTATATCTTCAATAAATAATTATGTCCTAAAATTTCAGTTTAAAACCCCTTGTTTCGAATTTGATCAGAACATATGAATTGGGTGTATTACTGAAATAAATGCTAATGAAATGCTCCCAACGATAAGTTTTAGTTTAACTTCAATTTTGTGTATTTATACGATGAAATTAATATTCTGACTGGTTTATAATACTTATTTGAACATTTCAAATAATGATTGATTACATGAATTAGAATTACAATTACTTTTTTTGATTTATTGGCAATGAAACATGATCCATTCTAAAGGGAACACCCAGTAACAAAGAAAAATTTCTAAAAAAAAATATAATATTGTCTAACCATCTGAGAGAAACAAAAATTACAATTACAAATATCGTTCTTACAAATATACCATCAGATATATATTCAATTATTGAATAAAAATATCGTTAATGATTTTATTCATTAATGATTAATGGAATATGTACCCAAGTTCAAAAAATATCTTTTTTTGTTAATTCTTCACATATTTCAACTAGAATCGCTTTTGTTATAAGTGTGTACCTCACCAAAACTTTATTTGAGAAGTATATAACTTTTCAATTTATTAAACTTTTAGTCATTATTCATGTACTATTAAATTCGTTCTGGGAATTTAAGATTCAAAAAGGATTGTCGTAAAATTTCTATTTACTTCAAAACATTATATTAAAAATTTTATGTATGATTATATTTATTAAATAATTAATAAAAAAAAATTTCAGCTCTTGAGTGCAACTGTTTTCTTAAAAAACATTCTGGAAACTTTTTGGTTGTAAAATTTTTGAATGATTAATCAAAATAAACTCATAATGATTGTTTGTAGATTATATAATCGTATGTTTGATTATTATATATATGGATTGAAAGACAAAATTATATGCATAAAACCTATTCAGGATTTATTTTTTATATGTAATACGCAACGTCATTTTCAATTTTGGAAGTTTTCAAGAAAACACAGGATCACAAAGATCAGTTTTAAATTCAATGTAATATAGAAAAATTTAATTTTTCTCAAAATACTTAAATCAAACCAAGACAAGAATCAAGTCCTTTGACTCAAAAAAGGCTACTCTCTTAAACTATCTTTTGCAACCAAAAGAATTTTCTTAAATATAAACAATATTTTCCTTTTTTTGTGTGTGTGTATTTATCTATAACATCAATTAACAGTTATTCATCTGTATAACATAATCCTTTTCATCATGTAAAACAGTAAAGATAACAAATTATATGTAGTTATAGTATTTAACACTGTCAAATATACGAAGTATACAATAATTAATTTTTGCTTACGTAACCGGTTGTTGTTTCAAAACCACATTTATTTGAATAGTGATAACTAAGCTCATCTCTCAAACGAGTATTAAAATATACTATTGATAAAATAGTAGAATAATATTTAATTTTTGCAAGTAATAAATATTCAATAAATTCCAATTACTATTCACATACTAGGCCTAAATTAGATGCAGCATTTATTTGATTATAATTTGTTTATTAAATGATAATTACTGTTTGAAAATATCGAACATGCAACATCAAAAAGAAAAATACTGCTTTAGAACCACGCTTTTCTATCCTTGGAGCGCTGTTTAAGAATAACTAATTTATAAAAGCATAGATAATTGATAAAAAAAATAAATGCATGGGATTTTACATGAATATGGACATATACTTCCATTACGGAGACTCCTATAAATGCATTGATAATCTACAAATAAAGAGATAAACCTAAACATCACTATAAGCAGTAAATGGGAAAGAAAATAGATTTAAGTAAAAGAACATGGCTGTTCATAATGCAATCTATTCATTAATGGGATACGGAATTCTGTTAACAATTTCTTTAAATTGGGTATTAATAAGAAAAGGTTTATATTCAGCATATTTGTACACAAATCAAACATATATCTCAGAAAGAAAGAAAATTCATTTTCAAACAAACAAATATTTAAGATTTGAACTTTTTTGAAAAACATTTCAATTTTTTTAAACTTCTTATTACTTCTACAAATTTTAATATTTTTAGGCAATTTTTTACTCAATTTCTTACAAATATCTCTCTCAATTCTGGGTATAGGTTTTAATGTACTAGCGTTGTTTATAGTTTTAAAAATTTATTTTCTGTCAAACATAACAAAAAACTGTAAAAAATAGCTGTATCTAATTTTGTAGATCTTTTAAAAGATGAATATTTATCTAAATCCTTGTTCCATTGTCAGAATTATCAACTGTATATTGATTACAAAAAAAATCCTTCACATTTTCTTCATAAATGACCGACACGAAAAATAAAAATCTCAGAAAAAGCATTTTAAAATTTTCAAGGTCAATTAAATGACTTAGCAAACTGTTAAAGAAAATTTAAGTAATTCAATAAATAACGTAGCTAGAGCTGTGAAATTTTGAAACGTCATATGATTAAAATAAAGTAATAAAAAATTGGATATTTTAGTAACATTCAAGGTACTATATCTCCATAAAGAGTACAATTAAAGAAGCTTCAGTTATTTAAAAAATCTTGCAATGAGTGTTATGAGTGTCTTATTATGAGTGTTTATGCACCAAAAATAATTTTTATTTAAAAACTCTGAATTAAGCCTTTTCCCCCTTTCTCTTATTCAAATGGTTTTCATTGGTGAAATTCTTCTTTATTGTATCTTATCAAGAACTCAATCTGTATTGATAACTTAATAGTAAAGTTATCTTACCTATGAATTATATTAATGAGATCCTAATAAATGTATTACTTGCTCGGAACTTAACAGTGGCATTCAGTTTTTATGTATTTTAGTTCTTTCCTTTTAAATTCTTAATAGGTATGAACGTGAGAGAATTAGTGAAATATTTTTATCTCTAATTACTGATTAAGTAAACAAAATCAGGGTTTGGGAGAAAATAATACGAAATACAACTCTCTCGCTCACTCACACACGTTGAAAGTGAGATAAGACTGGTAAATTTCTAAAATTTCAGTGCTTACTATTTCAAATATAATAACAGATTTATTTTTAAAACTATAATTGAATAGGGAATAAGCACGCTCAGTGAGATTTATTCACAAGAAAAAAAATATTTTAAAAAATTATTTCTTACTTAAAAATAATTTACAGAGTTTGATTACTAAGGAAGTCAGCTATATTCATTCTATTAATTAAAATGCTCTCTTTTTATTAGAATATTTTAATCAATTTTCCAAATTAATTCATCAGTTGAAATATTTGAAAGAATACTATTTTTTAAAAAAATGTTGAAGAGATTTAAAATTCCTTGAACCCTTCAATGGAAAATTTTAACTACATTCTTTTTAAGAAAAGGAGGAGGCTTTAAAATTTCTAAAAGACTGAGCACGTATGATATAGAACACCATAGACTTGAAATATATGTTCAAAAAAAAAACTAAAAGATAAGTATTTAAAATCAGGAGGAAAAATACAAAAATCAAGATTTCATTCAGTTAGCATATTTACAAGTATAGATAAAGAAACTAGAAGAAAAAAAAAATTTCCCCTGATGCTACTAAAATTAACGAGTATCTTCTACATCATAGATTTGAAAATATATGTTCAAAAAAAATTAAATCGTAGTAAAAAGTGATAACAAAAAATTTTAATGAGATACTTTAAGATTTTTTTGTTGATTTTTTTCTTAGAAGAGCATTCCATATCTGATAAAGACACTTATCAAAATACTTCATTTTCGATGAAATTAAAGAAATAATCATGAATAATGCATTTACATTCTTATATCATAATTGTAAAAAAATAATTCCACAAAAAATCTTGTTATGAAGAACCAGTAAAAGATATTTAAGAGGCAACAAATGAAATTTCTTTTCATATGGCTACACACTACTTTTAATTAAAATTAATTACATTCATAAAAAATATTAAGTAAGCATCTATGTTACTACTCTATAGCCCTTTAAATATTCTTTAAAGTTTTTACTATCCTTTACAAGTTTAAAAAACCATATCTGAACTGATATGCTTAATTATTAGTAAAAATAATCAGATCCACTAGACTTCAATAAATAATCTATTGTTCTATCAGTAATTAATCTATTGTTCCTATATTGTTTCTTTTTTTACAACAAGGTGTTAAGAAAACAATAACTAAATAAAGTGTTCTAGAGCGTACTCTATTTTGTAATTCCTCTCAAGAAAATTCAGCCAAATCATTTTTATATTCACTTTATTTACAAATAAAACGTTTACATTTTTTTTTAATCTGTATTACTTTATTTTTCCCTTAAAACATCTTTTAAAATCTCAAAATTTAGATTTCAAATAAAAAGACTTTTCTAATATCTCTCCTAATTTGAAGAACGTGCTTTTTCACTTATATATGAACATTTATCTTAATCATAAGATATCCATTAAAATTCTAACAAAAAATATATGATCACTTTCACTATTTTAAAACCCATTTCAATTCGAATATCTTCTTCGCTTTTAAAAATTTATCCATTTTTTTTTAGATTTTTTTATTCTTTCTATATACATATGGATCATTACTTATTTTAATTAATTATAAATAGTTCGTGCTATTCTTGTGCTATATTTTGATACAATCCTCACATAAAACCAATACATTCTTCTAAAATATATTGGTTTTCAATGGAAATTTTTTTTTTATAATTTGCCTTCAATTTATCAGGAATAACATTTCAAGGGTAAATTAAACTAGCTCGTATAGAGATTTCAATTAATCTCCTCGTAGATTTAAAACTTTTTTTAAGTGTAATGAAAAAGAAGAATATTTTCAGGATTCTGTAATAATGATACACAGAAATAAATCTGCTTTGAATCTTGATTACAAAGTACCTCTTAATTCTGAAAGATTTTCTATTTATAGAAAGAAGTGAAAGATTCTTGGGATTTTCAGATACATTTTTGTTTACGAATAGCAATCAATGGATAAATTTTTTAATAAAAATTAATTATTAAATTTCGTTATCAAATTATCAAACAACAAATTATTCATTTTCTGATTAATTTCTAAAATTAAGTCTTGGAAAAAAATCTTTCTTCTCTTATTCAAAAGATGATAATTAATTTTTTTTTTATTGAATATATGGTGATTGCAAAATAATCTATTTAAAGTTACTTAATTTACTGTAGTTCAAAAAATATTGCAAATATGAAAATGATCCAATCCTCATATAAAAGAAAATATTTTCAATTTTGTTTTCAAACAGTTGCATTATATTTTACGTCTTCCTTTCGCTTTACCATATCCAATACGGATGCTCAGTTCTCCCCAAAAACGTTGTAATATATGATTTTCGATGTTCGTACAGAATGCGATATGATTTCGGGCGTAATCACCGACTTTTTGTTATTCCAAACATCTAATTTTGAATATCTCGTCAGTGACTGTTGTTGGCTAAAGTGCAAAGCAGTCTCAAATTCTATATACAGTAGGGACCCGTATACACGTGGTTCAGTAACTATCGAGTCTGCTTTACACGTGATTTTACTATAGCTCCCTCTTTTAGCAATTGCATAAAACAATCCCTCCTAGACTTTGTGGCGACCTAATACTTTTTTTTTAAATTCAGATTAATCTTTTGTTCGAATGATGCCAGAGAAGACATTAATATCTTCTTCTTTCTATTCGGATTATTCAATATCTTATGGTCAGTGAGATTACCTGCAAGTGCAACCATTTAGTAACGGTCAAATCTTAAGAGTTAAAAAGATTGCATGGTTCTTATGGAATGTGATCAACGACTTATAATTATCAGTCAAATTAAGGGACAGAGGCAAGTATTAAAAATATTTTTGGTGAAAAGGCGTTGGATAATGTGGAAGCAAAACATGTACCAAATAAATACCCGAACGGACTCCAATCACACATTCTAAGGCTCTCGAAGTAACAGAGCTATTACTAAGTTATTTTGAGCAATAATATCTCGGAATCAGATGAAAAATATACGATCTGACACGAGGAGATGAAGAAGAAACAAAATGCCAGTAAATAAAACAATCGTCCATTATGGATTGGTTGACAAAAGCATTAACTCAACTTTCTTTAAATATTTTAAGAACCGATAGACGGGAGTCTTAATTACAAAGTATATTGTAAAATATATTCTCCGAAATTCATTATATTGCTGCTATATCTAAAACCGGTGTAATCTTTTCAACCCTTTCATGTTGTGATATCATTAAATGCATTAAACCTGATATTCATGACCATTGCCAAGATCAATGAAATATATGGAAATAGATAATTACATTACATAAAGCCAGTCATTTCTAATTGAACCAATTTACTAACTGGACGCTATTTTAGCTCTTCTATGTATAGAACATATGAGAGTGACTCATAGATACCTTTTCCTGGGGGGAATGTCCCCTTAAGTCTCTCCTCCATTGTGTATGTCCTCAGACACATAATGGAGGAGACACATTTGTAAGTGAAAGCTCTGCTTTTAATTTAAGGATTCGTTTTTAAGGGGATGCGGTGCGTTTAAAATAAAAAATCTTTAATTTACTGGTTTTTATGAATATTTCACTTTTAATATATATGTATGATGTACGTAAAATATTATATACTCTCAAAAAAACCGTAAAGCAAACAATTCAAATTTTTTTAACATTTTTTTAAAAAAAAATTTGTAAGGCGTTTTTAAAATGATACTCCTACAAAAAAAAAAATTAGCATACTCATATGAAATATGATTTACAAATTCGTCTAACTATGGACAACAAAATTTGCTTAGGGTTTTTAAATAACATTATTTAAATTCATAAAATATTTTTTTTCATGAGTGCTTATTAAGAATTCCTTAAAAAATGTGTAAATTCCGAATTCTATTATTTTTTAAAAATTAACTATTGCTTTGATTCAAGAAGATATACCAATTTTTATACTCATTAATATCCATTGCTAGAAAAAGTATCAAAACGTTTAGCGCAACAGAAAAAAAAGGTCTTAGTATTTTAAAAGAAGAAAAACCATTGATTTTTTTTTTTTTTTTTTGAGGTTTTTAAAGTTTTTATTTGTTATAAAAAAGATATATAAATACAATAAAATCAGTAAATAAAATTACTATTTGTGCAGAACGTACTAGATAAATGTTTCATAAGATTGTTTAGTGAATATATTATTATATTTTTTACACTTATGTAAAATTTAAAGTTTTTAGAACTTAAATTTTAAAAAAATGTGAGAAATAACAAATACAAATCCAGTTTGTGAAACTTTTGGAGAAAATTAAATTTACTTATTTAAAGTACAGTTTAGTTTGTAATTCATGAAAAAAAAAATCTAGGGGTAAATGTAATTTTTTTCATTTCGCAGATAAGCCAGCTTTACGTTTTGACGCATTATAAGAAAAGCAACATTATTTTTACGCCTTCTTTCTTGTTTACGTCTTCAGTAATCTGTATTCAGTTTACTTGAATTGTTTTTCCTCTTCGGACGAGGCATGATAACCTTTTAAAATTCTATATTACGATACATGCAAATGATTATATAAAAAAGTAAATATAATTAAATACACAATTAGTATTTAAAAATACTGTTTTTTTAAAACCAAAACTAAATAATGTTTCAAAAATATGTAAAAAAAATTAATCAAAAGAACGAGCACCGAATATATCGGCAGATATAAACAAACATTGAGAATGGAATGCAATCTCTTCACATCATTTCAAAACAACTTGACACTGTTAGAATTAATTAAATAGGTAAGAAACCAAATGTTCGTGTCTGCTGGAGATGAATGACATCAGAATGTGAATACCAATGAACATAACTTATCATATCTTGGAATATTTTTGAAATAGAGCTCTGAAAGCTGCTGGGATAATAAAAAAATGTATAAAGAACAATCTGGGCTAGAGAAGTGTTTTTTTTTTTTTTTTTTTTTGCCTATTTTTGTCAAATCATACGCTCTGTGTCCCTTTAAGCGTTTTAAATTACATACACTTTCACTTTGAAAAATTACATACATTTTCACTTGGAAAAAATCCCCAACTTACTAAAGAAGCTTAAATAACGATTTTTTTTTTATCTATTACATTTTTTTTCTTTTAAAGTGCATAAGTAATTTTCTTAAAATTTTGTATATGGGAAACTAAGATATCTAGTTTCCTTTTACTGGACGTCCTACGATAAATTTGATTTAATCTTGATACAAGTCTTTCAAAATGGACACTTTTTCCACTTTTATATACTTTCATCTATCTACCTTGGGACAATGTAAATAAAAATTATAAAAATGTGTTGCAACAATGGCTTAAGATTACAGTTCTCTGAATTATGACTCTGAAATTACGAAAATTCTGATACTTAGAATCGCAAATTTTGATATATAGAAGAAAACGTTGCCCACAATGTGGCAACAATAGGTCAGTATTCCACGTAAATAAGATTGCCGCCCAGGAGTTCACTTAAGTACGATAATCCAGAAACTTGTGCCACGAAAAAAATAAGAAATGGAAAACAATAGAGCTCATTATCCGCAAGAAAGCACAGTCAGACCCCTTAGAGATCGCTTTCATACTTATACAAACAATCCCGCTCGTAACTTTTCCACTACGTAACAGAGAGCTCTTTTTTTTCTCCTTTACTTTTTTTCAGATTCATTTTTCAACTGGTATCCTCAGATGTTCATAAACAAATGCTCCGTTTCAATTTTGTATAAACTGACGCTAAAATACAAGGATTACCTATCCTCTAATGTCGTATTACGCCGGGTTATTATGTATTCGATGGGATTTGAATGAAAGAAATACACAGAAAAGGCGTATTGAGGGTCGTTACGAAACAATGGAGTAATAAATCAGCGGTGGAACCTTTCTAGTTCCTATCATGCTATGAATAAATCCAGATTAATACGGCGAAACCTGAGATGGGGAAGTCTTGCGCTGTTTCAAAAGATCCGGAATCCTTCGTTGGGTTTCATCGATGGATGACAGCAAATGTATCGGTTTTGTAAAGGCTCAACCGACAAGAAGATTTGTTTACGGCTGAGATGGAAATAAATCAGCTTTTAAAAGCGTCGTCCCGAGGGGGCTTTACAAGAATCTTCTGGCTGGGGAAGCTCTGGATCTCTGGATTTAAATGCAATAATTGCCATCGTTAAACATCAAAGAGTAAAGCTTAGCTATCTGTAATGCAAAATTGAGCTTTCTTAGACTAAATATTTTCAAATAGTTGATTAAAAGGGGATTTAGGAAGTAAATAAGTGCCGACTAATTAGTGTTAGATTTAAATGGCTTCGCTACGTAGTTCAATTGCCTAGTGTTACATAATTTAATCCGTTGTGTGACGGTCGCCTGTTTAAAATAGTTAAACATAAGGGTTATTCGAGGGCGGTTCAAATACGGGCTCGCATAAGGGATGACAAAAGGAGTAGAGTCCTTAAAATTTCCTCTAAAATAGAAGTTAAAGATATAGTAGCCAAAAATGTATACAAAATCCAAAAAAAGGCATATTTAAGAAATAAATATAGTTAACTATGCACTAATTAAATATTTTGTTATGTTATTATTTGCTTTAAAAATTCACAAATGGGTTTCCTAATTTTTATTTCGATAGCATTTTACATGAAATTAATTGGCAAAGTAATTTTTGATGCATATTTGTATGATACTTAGTTCAATGATATTACCGAGACAAAACGTTATTAGTTCATGCGTTTTTTTAATTTAAAAGAAAATTAACAAAGTGTTATTATATTTTCTCAAATGAAATTTGAGTAAATATTAATGTTAAATATTAAAAAATGTTATTTATTTCCTTTTATTTAATTTCTACAAATCAAGAGAAATAAATAATCAGAAAAACTATTAAATAGCTTTATAGCACTACAAATTCTTAGCAATTAACGTGTTTAAAGTACAAAAGTATGTGAATATAGTCAAATTGTCTGGAATAATTAAGGGGGAAATTCTGAAACATTTTATGCTTACTTAAGTAACTGGTATCAATTACAATTTCTTAGGTACTGAATTCTGGAGCATTTATTTTAAATAATGAAAAATTTGGATAAATAATAACAAAAATTATATATTAGTTTTTTAATACATTTTATTTGTTAACATGCCTATTTGTGTCTATTTGTAGAACTCAAATTTGGAACAGATGAAGTATGAAGGTAGATCATACTTTTATATTGAAAGATGTTAACGGTACTTATCCTTTCGACATTGAAGCTGAAGTAAGTCAATTTATTAATAGCACATCGTGTTTTATTCATTTTTACCTGTATATTATATTAATAATTTATTTATATTCATTTTTAAATAAAAGGTTACTCAAAAATGATGCACTTGTCTTTTGCTTATAAATTAATTATAATACATTAATCAAAAATAGCTTGCTTCTTGATTCTTAATGATTTTTTTCTTATTTCATTTCAGGTGTTTTTTTTTTAATTCCAGCTATTAATTCACACTCTCCCTATATATATCTTGTTCAAATTTTCAATCGTCAATAAAATACTTTTTATTCATCCACTCAAGTTCAAATACATTTTTTTAAACTTGTAGTGGATGACACTTGATGTTAATACAGTTTTTTCAAATATCAATTAAATTAAATCGGTGAAAATGCAGTTTAGCCAACCACTTGGCGTGATTTCAAAAATTGCCAAACTTCGCGATTTTTTTGGCTGAACTTTAAGTCCACGAAGCGGATCATGGTAGCCACATTTGGCAAAATAACGCCAAATAATTCATGTCACCAAGGGTGGTTGGGCTAAACTGCATTCCAACCATTTAATTTACCGGGTGAATTTCTCATGCCACTTAATATTGTGATTCTGTCATATGTTTATATATATTTACATTAATTGTAATTATTTAATAAAAAGTAACTAAAATAAAAATATTCTTTGTTGACCTAAGTAGGAATTGACTTTAATTTTTTTTTTTTTTTTATTACTTGTTTCGTTTTATGTCAACTGACGAGTAATGAGAATAGACATAAGTAATATGTTATAGTCATAAATTTTTTACAGAGGAAACTCACTTAACAAATATCTCTTATCAGTATTTGAAAGACAATAGTTTGCTGAACGAGTGATCGAGTTAGCACAACGAGTGACGAGGAGACGGGAACTTTCAGATTGTGTACCTTCTACATTAGTCCATGTTTAGCACTTCTTCCGCTACTATTTAGTGTCGCTTGTGTTCACTCATTTTTCCAAACTTGTGTTCAGCTCCTGTGGAGTGTGTAGTCAAAGAAATTATGTCTTTGACCAAGATTGAGGGACTGGAGGTGGATAACAGTCATATCGATGAGCTTGTGAATGTGGTTGTGTATTAACATTGCACCCGAGAGCGATTGGTGACGGATCTCGTAATTTTGAATCTCAATCAAGCGACGAGGACTACACCTGAACTAGCACTTCCCTCTCTGAATTTCAACGCCACAGCAACAGGAGGACTTGGAACCTCGACCCTATTTAACAAGCATCAGCCCCTCTACGCGTTGGTTCCTAAGGGGCCTTTGGACTCGAACCCATGACTCGATGAAAACAATGCCATTCGCCGGTCCGTGCCATGACCACTATGCTACCGCGGCCACATGAACTAGAGGAAGAGCTTAGCCAACAGCTGATCACCGATGAGCTTATGATATTGCATTGCGTTTCACTGCAAAAAGTAGAGGTAGAGAGTTATCGTTAGAGTAAGCGGTAACGACAAAGCTACAATCTTCTGGCAGAAATGCTGAATACTTCAGAAACTTCTGTAATGAACATGAAATATAGTCACTACCTTATAAGGATGATCCTTCTCAAAACATCGCTCTAATCAGGCTTTGGATATGCTCACTACAGACTTATTGAATAGTAATGCTGTGTTGCCCTTTCGTCAAATTTTGAAGCGTTGGTGCAACCAAATGCTTCTAGACAGCTTCTAGTAAAAAGAAAAGACTTAGATATGCATCATAAATAATAAACGAGTTGCTTAGATTTTTTTTTTCTTTCTTCAAATCGAATTCGCATTCCAGATTATTTAATTCTGTGATAGAAGAAAAAGATGAAGATTGTTCACATTCCTAAAAAATGCATACATAATCTTCTCTGAATAAACAATGTACGTAAAAATGTTTCATAAGTTTTTCTGCATGAAAAACATTATCGTATTTTACATTCATGTTTACGGGAAAAATGGAGTTTTACTTAACAGAATCAGGCATTACGTGTAAATTTTTGGAATGAATTATGCCCGTTCAGCCAGTCTCCCTTGTAGTTGGTGATGTTTAAATCGAATCTCTGGTTCGAGTTTTGATTCCGCGACACTGGTTCGAGAGTTGATTTATACGATGCTGAATAATTGAGGAAGTGCACGTGGAATGATACTATACCTTTAAGTTCTCGCATGGGAAGGAAGCACAAGTTCTCAAATGTCATCTTATTATGTTTCAAAAATAACCTATTGAGTTAGAAACAGAACCATTGTGTTTTTTCAGAGAAACATGAACTTAAGCCAATAAGGTTATGCAATAATGATATCACCAAATTTAAAAAATTATGTTTCAAATATTCACAATTTTGAATAATTATCTGTGTTATCTTGCAGATATTTTAATAGGTCAAAATTAGGTATATGGTGCAAGCCAAATGTGACGAATTTTTAGTGCGATAACGGTTTTATTCTAGCTAACTTTTTATGCTAACAGTTACAATATAATTTTTTTGGTAACCCTTGAAATAATTTCGCTGGTTTAAAAAATTCGATAACAAAAGTTACACAAATAGCCAACTCTAGACTTCATTTTAACTATTTTAAACAATTTTATATGAAAATATGGTACAGAATATTTATTCAAATATAAATTGCCTCAAACATTTTTATGATACTTTTACGCTTAGTTGTTATTCATTCAAGCTCCCATAAATATTTCAGTCAGTTGGCATATTTCATTGTTGTGTTTTTAAATTTAAAAGAGCGCTCAAATTCCCAGGCGTTGAAATACATTTTTAACGTTTCATAAAAGCTTAACTAAAACCCTATACTCGGTTTCATAAATTTATATCTAAACTGTAACTGTCAATGAAATGCAACAATTGAAAATTTATCATTTTATTTTTCTTTGAAAGTTATGAAATATGCACTAAATGTCACTTTATATCATTGTTGATATTACTTTAAAGAAAGAATTTTTGCCATTTCAAATATTTCACGTGATAGAAAACTCTTTGGATTAAAACAGTTATATCCTAAATCAAGTTATAAAACATCAAAACCATTAGATAATATAATAGAATTATTAAAAACATAATTTTAAAATATTTTAAGCTCCTATTTAAATTATCAAGCAATAAATTTAATATTAAAGTCATGAACGTAGTGTAGCCAATGAGTTTTATTGATTATTTATTAATGTCACACATGGAAGCAATATGAGGGCTATTTGTAACCGACAAGAGAGCTGTTTGATCTGCAAGTGATTTTATCGTGTATTATTTTACTCATTTGTATCTTTCGGCTACGTTTTATTGTAATTTTAAATTACTCTAATGTTATTGTATATTAGGACCACATTCAATCTTTCCACTGCAAATTAAATTCATTTCAATCGTACTTAAATCAGGGTATTAAGTTGGGGATTCTTATTAATTTTAAGAAATTTTATAGAAATTTCAAAGCAAAATGTAAAATCTAATAAATTTATAATTTGACATCAGCCTTCATTAATTATTTTGAGATTAGATTAAAAACCCAAATGAGGATTTTTCTTGGAAATATATCAAATATTTCACTTATCATTGAGACCCCGGTAGCCGAGAAGTCATGATGGCGAGCTCACGCCCGCTGGTGTTTCAGTTGATTCGTGAGATTGAGTCCTGATGCTACTAAATACCGCCGTATGATGGAGCTGATGCATTTTAAATCTATCGAGGCTCCAAATTCTCATACTGGCGTGGTGTAGAAGTTTGGAAAATGAGGTGCCAGCTCAGGTATCCTCATCACTTGGGGACACCTGATCATCCTTTTTGAGCCTCATCACTTGAGGCTCAAAACTACGAGACATTAACCCTCACGTTGCTTCTGGGACGTTAATAAAGAATCAATCATTTTACGTATCAAAGTAATTGAACAATAAAAAATTGTGGAATAGATCTGATGAAAAAACCGTCTTCCTATCTTTGCATCGATGAAAAAAATCAAAAGTCAGTCCGAAGTAATGCAGTAATATTCATAAGTCTTTTTGGGGTCAATATTTATTTGCGGGCACAATCAACACACTTGAAAATTTTAAAAAATTGAAAAATAGGAATCACTTTATTAATAAAATTTTAAAACCATATATATGTATATAATTATTCAACTTAAATTCCTAACAAATTCACTAAAAAAATACTTTAATTTCCTAATTTTTCTCATTCTCTAACTTAAAAGTAAAAAGGTCATTCTGATTATCCGATACAATTCCGCTCATAAAAATTTGCTGAACATGTGGTTTTCACGATTGAACACCTTTTGGGATAATCCCTACCAGGCTTTTAGAAGCCATTTAAGCCCCTCAAAATCCTTACATCTTATACCATGTGATGTATCACGTGCAGTGGAGAAAATCCCTTCTATAAAAACGAAGGTAAAGAAAAATTCTGTCTCTTCAGATGTCTTCTGTGCTCTTGTGTTGTCCGTAAAAGGCAGAGCTATGATTCCAGCCATGTGGATATTATGTTCTCTTTCTCTCTCTCTTTCTCTCAGTGAAAACGAATAAAAAACCAAGACATTTGAAATTCATCGCCTTTTTTTTACTTTATTAATTAAGCTCTAAATCATAAATCTGTATATTACAGATAACTCGTGATTCCTTTAACGACTTTCACATAGCTCAGAGTGAATTTAAGCAATATTTTATCTTGAGTCGAATAATAGGGATACCATTTGTCCAAATATATTGCCTATTATTTTTGCATTAACTTTGTATTTTAAATATCACTTTTAATAAATATGAAAAAAAAATATTCTTATTACGCAGTACTCTCTCGATAGTCTGGCAGATATCGTACCAGGACACCGCCGGATTACTGATAACGACGGATTACCGAAAAACCCCTAACAATAACCCCTTTAAACAACAAAAGCAAGTATTATTGTATAAAATTTAATTTAGCACACTAAAATAAAGAGTCAAACACACGAAATAACTAAAACTTCAGGGAAAAAAATAACTAAAACTACAATAATGTATTAAGTTGAAAACCTGCATCATTTCACTGAAGAAGAAAGCATAAAATACTTTATATGACTAGTCTGCCTATGTAAAAACGCCGAATTGTAGTCTGGGCCGGAAAGGTTGAATGCCAAATTATAGAAAGAGTACTGTATATTGTTTTGCATGTATACGCATTTGTAATTTAACTTCTATGCATTTAACTAACTAGATTGCACAGTTATACTATATTAATAAGAGTAGATATTTGAGTCATTTCATATTTGGTTCTTTGTTACAGTGCACTGAAATTCATCAACTTAATACGAGTATGCAATGTCTTTTTGCAATGACAGCAGAAGATTGCGTGGAAATCATAGAGTATCTAGATTACAATTACTACATATTTTGTAGCCTTACTCTGGAAAGGATTTCTCTAGCGACCGCTTCACTAGTAAGTATGTCATTTTAGACACGTTTTGCTTTCCAAAACTTTCAAAAACCTTTCCAATTTCCCTTAGATAATTATTTCTTTATAAATGATAAACAAATAATACCTTTGATCCCTTTAAGTATTGGATTCAGATGGGGGGAAAACCGCTTATTTACTAATAATTATGTAATATATGTGTGGGTATCTGTATCACTTAAAAATTACGACTCGTCTGTGGATAATAATTAATTATAATGAGTATTCAAATTTACAGAGTAATGGGGAAAAGTTTCACCTTATCTCACGAAGCAATTGCATTTCATTTGAGATAATCTTTGGTGAATCATAGAAACAATCTGGAATAATCTAACCAAAGTCTCTCTCCAGTATATTCCAGAAAGAGACTTTGGACATTAAACAGAGCAGCAATTGTAAAATAATTTCACAATTCAGCTGTATATTACCTCGATAATAAACGAAGTCTTGATACCTTGCATCATTTTTGGTGTTGCGTTTCATGCGATGAACAGCATTTAAATATCGGAATTTCTTTAAAAAAATTTCCTTTGATGATTAAAATGAAATACTTTCAAATAAGTAACTATAAATTCATTATTGTGGTAATCTTTTCTTTCAAATTTTAGCTCGATTAATTGATTTCAAAAATCAAAATATCCTTTAAACTACCATTATCCCCTCTTTAAACAAAATTTTGACTCAGTGAACATAACATGCTTTATAAGCAAGAAAAGTTACAAGAAGATATCATGCATGAAAGGCCCCAGCTATAAAAACAATTAAATAGATTTATTCGTCCAAAACTTCAAGTACTTAATTATAATATTGTGGTTTGGACACCCAAAGGACTCCCAATCAGAAGATTATTAAACTTCATACAAGAAGACTGAACACACGTTTCGACAATAATAATATTTTATTAAAAACATTTAAAAGGAGTTTAAATGGAAAACACACATGTGTAAGCTGTGAGTTCGTTTAGCTTAAGCAATGATATGGAGGAAGAAAGTCAGAAATGAAGGAAGAACCAAACAACTTCTCAGGCGATTCACTGATTGCTTTCCAGTGCTACCTAAAACAGCGGAAGCTGAAGGATTGCATTCATTTCATCTTCAGTCCACTTCAGTTGGCTTGCTTTGCCAAAATGGCCGGCTCGTTCTCACAGTGGTAGAGTGACGGCAAGCTTAAATGGTGACCTATCACAAGTCGTCACAATATTTTCAGAACTATTTTTAGAGTATGTAACTTCAATCTCTCCGGAAAATATTTTATATTTAGCTGTACAATACAATATTTTTTTTCTTAGGTAATATGGCTATCGATGCTGTTTATTGCTCTGGGAGTGACATCAAATTATTTGTAAGTATCTTCTTATTTGAAAATGTATGATTATAAATTTGAATTTTGGTTATTTTTCGTACAAATATACAAATTGGCCGAATCATTGATACGTATTATTCCAATAAACAACACAAATTATGTTTGTAAATAAATTAATTATGTTAATTAATCATTTTTAAATAACATTTTAGCTCTCTTTGAATCTTAAACTCCGATATCAATTTTGTTTAGATGAAATGAAGGTTTCCAAGGGTATTAAGGGTGACCCTTTTATTTGACTGAAATGTTATTTTAAATGTAAATTTTGTTTAACTTTTCTTTCCACCCTTTTTTATTGCAATTTTGCAAACTAAAGCATTTAGACATATTTATATGTGTTGAATATTTTGATTGAATTATTTCAATGTAATTCAGTATTAAGGAAATGTAAGATATACGATAACTGATCCGTTGTTGAATAAAATTTTGAAATATTTTTTTTTAATATTTTTATAATGAAATTAAATATGGGGATATTTACAAATCATTTTCATGTTAATTTTTACATGTTTATATTTCTATTTATTACTTTTGTTTTACCTTTCATAGTTTATGTCCTGCTTTGTTCACTATTTCAAATCATTTGGGTTTATCACAGAATGTAGCTGTATCCTTTTCAGAAGTAATTTTTATAAATATAGAAAATTCATATCACTACAGATAATTATTTCATTTCTTATTTCAGAAAAATTATTAACGCATTAAAATCAATGTTATGATTCATTTTAATAGAATAATGACGGTAAATGCCACGGATTAAATTAATAATTGTTCATTAATTGATTAAATAATCTAGAATAGGTTAAATAATACAATGACATTGATAATATGCAAGATAATAATATTTGAATAATATCATAATAATAGTTAACATTATGTTCATTGAAAACTATTTGTAGATTTTATAATTATAATCCATGACTTTACCTGATAATATATCGATGTATCTCATGAAATATTGCATTTTAATTTAATTTCAGTAGAATTCTTTTACTATCTTTTTATTATAAAGAATGTTTTTGTTACGCTTTTACATCTTTGAATACTATGAAAGTAACACCTTTGATATAGTCAAAAAAAATTATACTATCTATATAACTGGTTTTTATTAAATAGAACTTTCTAAATTTTTACCATAAAGTAATGAAAGTTTATATAACGAAGATGCGTGAATTAAACTTCCATACAAAAAATTAAAAAAAAGAAGATTATTTGAAATATTATTGTTCCTTAATGAATGTCAGGGAGTAACTTTACTCGCATTCGGGAATGGTTCACCAGATATCTTCTCTTCTGCAGCTGGTCTGCAGAAAGCATCAGCAGAACTGGCCATCGCTAGCCTAGTGGGTAAGTTTTCAGTTTTTGTATTTTCAAAGGAAATGATTAATCAATAATTATCATGGACTCATTTTTTCTGATACCACTTGATTTTGTCATATAGGACGCAATTATTGCGAGAACTATAAGATAAAAACAACTTATTTTTTGTGCATCATTTTTTTTTTTCGAATATTGTAACATATTTGTATCATAAATAATGTAATAACTTAGTTTTCTTATTTAAGGCTATTTCACCAAAAATATTAAATTACGAGGTTTCTCGCCCAAAGCCCTCGTGTTGCTTCTGGGTGCAACATAAATTAACAATCAACTTCCAAATATTAAAAAATAAGTTCCAAACTAGGCATAAATTTTGTTGCATTTTTTTGTCTTTGCCTTTTTAAATGATATAAGGCATTAATATGCAGATATTTTGCTTTTTCTTCTAATTTTGATTTAACGAAGAGTTATTTTCGAAAAATTACTAAAAAGGTAAGCTTTAATTTTTCTAGTTTGAGACCCAATATTCCAATCTGAATTTTACAATCCTCTCTTTCCCCAATTTTTTTTTCTTTCAAATAATATATGATTCATTTCAAAATATTGAAAATTTAAAAAACAAAATATGACAACTATAAAACAGGTACTTCACAACCTTGCACCAAATTCCATGTGCCCATGTATTGAAGAATGATTTTCTTAAATTAAATATATATTTAAATGTGTGCTCATTTACTCTCTTAAATAGGCGCTGGTATGTTTGTGACTTCAGTTGTAGCCGGTTCAGTGTTTTTCACACAGTCTTTCACTTTAATGATCCGTCCTTTTCTACGAGACATTGCATTCTACCTCATAGCCATCAGTTGGACATTCGCTCTTTTTGCTACGGGCACATCATATCTTTATCACGGAATTGGTAAGCATGCTCTTACAAAGTGCTTTTAAAAAATTAATCCGATTTGAAAATGTTTCAAAAACTTAATTAGTTGTAAATAATTTTTTTTATCTAAGAATTTAAAGAGATTCTTAAAATAATGAGATGATATCTACAAGATAGTTTAACCATTATCAAAATTCCATTTACGCTGGCGGAAAATAAAATCTCAACACCAAGAAGAAATTATAGGTCAACGAAATTTGGAAGCAGAATTTCCATAACTGAAGAATGATGTCCTTTCGAATTCTGCGCTAGACAAATGAGAGAGACACTAGTAATTCCGCTATGAACATCTAAATTACGTTTGTC
Organism: Nephila pilipes; assembly: GCA_019974015.1. Taxonomy (NCBI): domain Eukaryota; kingdom Metazoa; phylum Arthropoda; class Arachnida; order Araneae; family Nephilidae; genus Nephila; species Nephila pilipes. The sequence goes on from BMAW01039961.1 coordinate 26,591, forward strand.
TTAAATACTCGATGTAAAGTTCGTGAGCGTTATTTATCTTCCGGATTGGACGTCGTTAAATTCAAATACGGAATATCTTTAAGGAGACGAGCTGAGTTTGAACTAGATCGAGTAATAGGGCTATGAGAAGGTAAATATATAGTATCCACCTTTAATTATTAAACCCCAAAGACATCTTAAAGTCTAATTAAATAATAAATGCTTTAACTAGATCCAGTGGCATATACGTCAGAATAAGACAACAGGGTTTATTTAATTATTGGTACAGATTATGCTTTCTCTCGAATTTTTCTTATCTGTTTCTTTTCCTGGCTTAAAATTAAATAATAAAGACTTAGCTGGTCAACTCACTCGCACCAAATGGTATACTTCCAGCTTATAACAGATTTGACTTCTATTACTCTAACCAGAAGTAGCTTCGAACCAGTTAAAATACAAACGATTAATTACAATGATATCCCCTAAAATTTATAAATATGTATCAACTTGTTGTCAGCTGTCTTCCTTCTCTTTCCTTTCTATTATGTTTCGCTTATATATCACTATCCCAAATTCAATTTATCTAATAACGTTTCATTTGGTTTGCAAGAAGTTGTAATTACATGCAAATCAAAATTCTAACAGTCCTCGAGGTTAATGAAAAGAAAACCGCTGATAGCCCAACGTCACAAATTTTCTTTCCGCGATACTGCTGAAAGACTTGGCAAAACTGTATTCATTGCACATGATTGCTAGCAGCAGTAGTCATGGGAAGATACTCTCAGAAGAACCGCTCACGGGCCATTAAAAAGAGGAAAGAATGTCGTATTATCTGCATCATTGCGTGGTATCGAACTAGATCTGCAACAAAAATTCGAGCTTATATCAGCATCAGAGTGACAAAGCCGAATGCAATAAATAGATTACTTAAGGAATAGCCCTGCAGCGTTCCTGCCTCTAACTCTAAATCACTGTCCTCCACGACTTTATAGTTGAGATTACTGGAGGTGGAGATTTTAGGTGTCCTCAGATGAGAACCGTTTCTGTCTTGGTGCCAGTAACAGCCGAGTTGTATATTGGTTAGAAAAAAGCCATGGGAGCGTTAGAACCAGACTATCTGCTACGTAGACATACTGGATCCATATTGGTGGAAGTTATGGTCTAGGGAGCAAATTACTACGACAGCAGGTGCACTCTTGTCGTTATCCCAAGCACCTTGACGGCAATTTTATACATCAGATTGGTGACTGAACAGGTTGTGCTGCCATTTTTGATCACTTATCCATTTTCCAACAAGATAAAGCTCATCCCCATACCATTGCTATCACCCAACGTGCGCAACAGATGTTGTCTTGGCCTGCGAGATTACCAGATCTTTCTTCCACATATCATCATTGTATATTATTAGTTGACAAATCCAGCATGTACCATTAATGATTTGGTTAACAAAGAGCAACAGGCATGGAACCTAATCCGTCAAAATTTCTATTCGATCACCACTTTATAATTGAAATGACTTTACTCACGCAAACTTTAGCCTGTGACTTTGAGAAACTGTAATAAAATAAATATATTACCAAGACAGATGCTTTACCTAAATTTTGTTCCTCTAAACTAATTTTTTCTTGGTGTTGAGATTTCGTTTTTCATCTGTGTATTTTCAGTTATACAGAACACAGTATAAAGACTTAACAATTACCATATTTTAACGTGTGTAAGGAGTTTCCGTGTTCTTAAGGGTTTGAAATATGGAAACCCTTAAATTCCTTGTCACTCTCTTCTGATACATGGCTGTTTGGCATCGGCCTGAGGCTTGAAGTGTTTGAAATGCAGGAGATCTGAGTTTATCGAGGAATTGAGTAATTCTTTAATATCTATAACAATATCCATAAGCAAAAAAGCGTTAACAAAAAGGGGTTCTATACGCACATTTAAATACGGTAGTTTAACAAGAGGGTCAAAATACCCATTTTAAAATTTTGTCCGTTTAGGGAAAATTATATTCTTTTTCACACAATTATTAAATTATATCTAAGACTATTAGATACAATTTAACTAAATAACCATTTATTCCAAGATAAGTTTCATTGCAAAACAAGAAAAATATTAAATATCATTTTTCTTCAAGCTTTGATTCAACTATTACGTGTATCCGAATGGAAAGTTTACTCATATTTAACATATTTCGATATACATAGGTGTTTAAAATAAATTAATAGTTCGATGATAATGCTTATTTGGGAGAATTTAAATTTATAGAAATATATATTTCTTTCTCCCTCGCTTCAAAACTGTTTCAATATGAGTTTTTCGTATAATATGTGGTTTGTGATAATTTTATTATTGAGAGAGACGTTACAGCTCTTGTCCAAAGCACATTTTTTTTCAATTTCTTTTAAATATGAAACGTATATATTACAAACTATACAAGATATTTTCCAATAAAAACTAATATTAATAATGAACTTAATTTCTTCCTTTCCGTAATGAGAGCTGGAATTACAATACAACACAATCTCTTAAAAGTTATCTTAAGCGTAAATTAATATAATTTACTCATTTCTATGATAAGGAAGCATTCGCCGTTATTTAGAAATTAAATAATTCCATAAAATTCTATGAAATGAACTAATTTTCACGCATCGCCTTTTACGTGTTACTTACCGATAAACAAAAAAAAATTATAATAAAATGAATTACCTCGCAATTGTTAGTAATGCTAGGACAATTCGTTGCAACTGGAGTTTTCAATTTAAAAAATAATTTGTTTCAGGATTCGTCGCTCTTTATTTTGTATATATTATTGTTGTTTTGGGAAGTCGTTTCATTTACGTCAACAGACAGAAACAGAAAGAGAAAGAAATCAATGAGGACAATAAGAAAAAAGAAGAGGAAGAAAAAAAGAAAGAAAAAGAGAATAAAGCCTCTGAAAGTATGTTATATTATATTCCATTAAAAAAAATTACCTGTAATTTGTCATTATATTTTTAAATTGTAAAAATACATTTTTGCAATTTAAAAGTAAATTTTTCTGAAGTTAATATAAAAATGAATTTAAGGGCTTTTCCGTATAATTTCTCATCTATTAGAAAAGGTTTTCTATAAGTTAAAAGAAAGCTTAGTAAGATTTTTATTTAACAAAAAGAACAAAGAGAATTTTAAAAAGGTATTTAAATCAAGCTGAAACTGAAGTGAGGTATTCCAATTCTTTTAAATTATGAGAAATAATGTAAGTACTTAATAAGAAAAAATCAATAACCTTTATAACACCAATATAATCATAAAATTATTTAATCAACTTCAATTTAACTAGAATTTTTTTATGAATACTAAAAGCATATCTCTTTTTATCTCTGAAAAACATAATAATCGAATTTCGGAAAAAAAATTCTTTTGAGAAATTTATGATAGTAAACGCTAGTTAAAAGCAAAAATCTAATGATGTAACTCTGTTATATATAACAGAGATTATTTTATAAAAAAAATACTGTAAGTTATTAATATTAAATATTATTTTATTAAATCATGTTAAATTATATTAAGATAATATGAGTATAAAAGTTAATATAATTTTATATACGTAAGTAATCCGAACGAAATTTTTTAGGAAAAATAGGGAATTTCGGAAAAGTGTCTAATTCTACTAAAAATTCCATTAGTCTAAGAGATTCCGATATTTTTTTATCCAAAATCGTATCGTAATGTTTCAGCACCTCATGAAATCTTTTTAAGTTAACATTACTCAATGTAATTGAACATTCAATTAAATTATAATTAATTTATAATTGAGCATAGTTAAACCAATATCTTTTCACACAAAGTATCAAACGTTTGTCATTGTTTCGTTATTGGTATGAACAAATGATGATGGGAAATAAAAATAATTAATTAATTAACTTGATATATATTCTATCGAGTCATAGGAAAATTAAAAATTAAAATAATTTAAAATTTTGTAATTAACAGAATGATAAACTAGTCATGTCTGGTACTACTCAAAAGAAAGCTATTCTGCTTATGAATTTGCAAATGAAGTTAGCTTTTAAAAAAGGATAAAACTATGCAAAGTTTGGCAGATTTTTGTATTTCAAATAGCAGTGAAATCAGTGTAGAAAACCAGGGAATCTAACCGTACCAGAAAAATCAAATACTAGGGCTTTGAAATTGAATCTAAGACCTCGTTCAAGCAGTTATTGATAAATATTTGCATAAGTTTGATTTTATTCTGTGAAGCAAACGAAAGATTTCTCACAACAGCTGCAAAAAGATGAATTTTTATCAAAAATTTTTGGGAAATCCATTTGATAATCGATTCTGAAGTTTCGAAACTATTGGAGATAAAAAATAATATTAATAATAATAAAAGACGGTACAAAAATCAGAGTGCTTTAAGCAAGAAATTAAATTATGACTGTCACAATGATTCACCAATCATATGGAAGGAACATTTTGTGATAAAAAGCAGTACTATACATTTCTGGAGCTACTGTGAGCCCATTAATTTCAAATAGTTAATTGATGATCAAAAAACTTATTTCAATCATTAAGATAGAGTATAGGAACAAAAGTTAATTTTTTACTTTTAAAATACGTAAAAAAAATTTTGTTTGTAAAACTTCTGCTTATGTCTTCTTTGTACCACAAAAAATTTAAGAATTACATACAACTGAAACTTCACTACACGGTATAAATTTTGAGTTATTACGTTGTCATCTTTTTTAACCATTGACCAATTTCGTACTTGTCCGTTATAGCGGCGCCCATCAAATTACGATTACGCCAAGTCGTCGCCAAACTTGTGAAGCCTATCTTTTTATACAACCTACTTGGCGATATTTCTTAGTCGCTTGGCGATTAATTATCGGGCGCCGCTATAATAGACAAGTACCACTAGTTTTTGTGAGGATAATTATTTATTTCAACTGATTAACCCAAGATGGTCAGATAGTGGATTTTCAAAAGTAAAACAGCAAAAAGGAATAATCTAAGGATAGTGAAACGGTTCTTTTCATATCATTGTCGATGAAAAAATAAAAAACAAAATAAGAACATTAATTTCATATAAAATAAAATTAATTGTGGCGTAAAAATGAATTTTAAGTCATAAAAAATAGCGTTAAGGCCATTATACTCCTAATATTATTCATTGAAATGTTTCATTTAGTATAAATTAAAAATGATTGTTGTACACGCCACTAGATGGCGCTTTCTTGTGTCGAAAGAGGGGGGGGGTTGTATCAGAGAGAGAGAGTGAAACAATGAATAGGACGGAAGGCCGTCCGCCAATAAATATTGTTTGTGAAAGGAAATGATTTTTGCGTTCTATATGCTTCTACAATTGTGTGTATTCTCTTATCCGGAACTAAAATACGAAGAGGTATATTTAAGTTTTAATTAGTACTAAAAATTAATCGAGATATTTGGATAAAATTTATTCTGCTTATTAATTAATCCTTATGTGTACATAAGGTTGTAAGTTACAGCTATTAATGTTTACAGAAATTATTGCTTGGTTTCAGGAAGCCAAAGATTGAGGTACTCCTCAATATCATAAGGTGTTATATTATTAAAACATTTTTATTCATTATTCTTAAAATTTTTCTTTACAGAAGTATACATTTTTCTCAAAGTTTTTTCACCTTTCGTAGGCGTCTCTGTTGAACTTGGCAGATTGGGCTCCATCTTCTCTGAAACCAAACGAATTAACATTAATGGCTGTAATTTACAACATTATATATAATGGGGTCAATTAATTTGTTAAATAATTTTTACCCAGATAGCTTGGTTATTTGCTTATAATAATTAAAACTTTACTGTATCATCTCGTAAGTTCGTATCCTGAAACCAGAAGTTTCATTATTATTATTGTTGGATAATATTCAATTCGAAATAGCTTATTAAATTTCCACTATTGAAAACCTTAGTAAATTAAAATAGTGCTTAATATCCATTAAAATAAGGTAATATAAACAAATACATATATATATCACTGCATAAAAATTTTATTCATTTAACTATTGCTCATAAAAATGATTATACATGCATATATACACATTTCTCTCTCTCTCTCTGGATATTTACTCTTACATCATTTTTCAATAACTGACAACTTAATTTTCTTATTTTATACTTAATTTATTTATTTCCGTACTTTTTTGTATTTTTCTATGCAATCTGATTTTAATAAAATAATTAATTAAATATTCATTTTCTTCTCAATTTATTCAAATTTTCAGAGCCGCCAATAAACATTGATGACGATATGGTCGACAAAATCACGTATGACATCGATCCCGAAGCAACGGCAGTTGTTCTAAAAGGTAAAATCAAAATAAACATGAATAGTTTTATAGTTTATTTTATTTCTTTGTTAAAAAAAAACTGTTAAAGTAAAACAAATATCATTATAGTTCATTCTTTCAGAACAAAATATATTTTTTTTATGAAAGAATAACAAAATCGCTATGATTCTTCGTTTATGATAGATATCTTTTATATGAGAATTTTAGGAGAGTAGTTTTTGAATTTTGCCTTTGGAACACGTATGAGAAAGGATTCCGTGACTTTTGACAAAGATGCCTCTTGGCCTTGAAAAGCATTAAAATAAGAAACAAAGTGTATTTTACAGAACACGTACAGAAAATATTTTCTTAAACTAAAATAAAGATATTAAAAAAATTGTCAGATTAAAACTTATATATTCAAACGTTTGAAAAATAAAAATAATTATTTTTTTATATATATATATATATATATATATATATATATATATATATATATATAAAATAAATGTTTTATTAATTTAAATATTTAGCTCGCATGTATCTTTTAATATATTAAGCTCTGATATACTTCAGCTCCTTTGAAGAAATTTTCTTTCAAATTAATTCTCACAATCTGGCTTATACAAGAGAGGCTCAAAAAAACCTTTTTTTTTTACGACCGATGGCGCTACTAAGGGCAAATTTCAGCTACCATTGTGTGCTTCAATCAATTAAATAGCTCAATAAAAATTTAACACTGATTTCCAGGTTAGCTTTAATTGCTGCTACACCTTGTTATTGTTGTCATTTTACATTGAGTTGTCACCGACGATGATATCTGAATTCATCATGATACACCGGAAATAAAGCAATAATCATAGCAATAAGTTATTGCCGTTGAATCTGATCAAAAGAAGACGAAGATGGTCTGATCGGCCGAAAAGATACGGCAACGGTATTTTTTTTTTTTTGAGGGGTGAGTGGGTACGAAAGGTATCACACTTGTGGATTTCTTTGGAAAAGGTAAAAAATGGTTCTTGTACAATGCTACAGTGAATAACTCCATTTCTATTACCCATTCCCTATTTCTAACACGGGTACTTTTTGAACTATCCTCGATATTTTCCTCCATATGATCTGAGCTGTTCAAAAAGGTTTGGTTTTATTTTCGTCACACAAGAAGTAACAAGACGGCTATTGGCAACGGACCTGGTCATTTTGAGCCTCGATCAAGTGACGAGGACGACACTTAAGCTGCCACCCCCTCCCCTCCAAACTTCCATACCATGCCAACGGGGGACTTTGTGAATCACGTCAGATTTAACGTGTATCAGCCTCGGCTACTCCGTGGGTCTTTAGTGATAAGGCTCGAACTCATAACTCAACGAAAAACGCCGGCCACTAGTCCGTAACCATGACCACTATGCTACCATGGCCAAATGCTCAAAAAGACTGTATTATGTATAGGATAATACTCATAACAAACAAAAATTTTAATTTAATAATTTTAGAAAAATTGTTATTTAATGAGTAATCGTATTTTTAACATACTTTTTGCTTTTCTCAGTTTTTATATCATTCTTTAAACTTATAACCTTAACATTATACTTTACTTAAATATATTACATTTTAAATCTGTATTTATATATATTTTTACAATTAAATTCATCAGAATAATAAATCGATTTTCGAGAGGGTCACTTTTTTTCATTTTCTGCTATATTTTAATTCTGTTAAACGTATTTATTCTTTTATTTATGTAACCTTCTGAAATTTCCCTTTCTTTTTGAAATTCAGGGTAATATTTTTCGGTTTTGGTGATAAGTGTTCTTTCCGAACTTATTTAAAGATAATACACCCTATATTTCTATGTATAGGGCAAGAATATCTTAGAACTTTTCCTAAACTGAATTACGGGAATCGGCTTACATATGGATCTGCTAGTTCGGAAAAAACCCATGCATTTTTCCGTTAGCCGTGCGCAAAAGATAAATCGCCAAATATAAAACGTTTATATCTCTTTAGTTTACATATCTAAAGTTCATGAGAGAAATAATTCTAAATTAAACGATAATTCCTTTTATGAAAATTAATCGTTTTATTTTCTGAAATGTTTTTATTACTGATTTATTGAATTCTTGACAAACCGTAAAATCTGATTTTGGCGAAATTCGTACCGGGCTATCTGAAAAATATCAAAACCTATACCAGAAATAATAGAATACTGTAGGTAATGCGTATTGCGTATATAAAAATAATGATGGAAGAGAAATATTATTTTAGTCTTATGATGTATATTTTGAGTGTTTCGAATGCAACCTGTATGCAAAAAAGGAAAAAAAAATTATATGAATATTTTAATATTTTCATACAAAATCGTCCTTGCTACCATCCATACAATTGTTGTTGCACCATTTTCTCAAAGCTCAAATTACCACTTTTTTTTTTTTTTTTTCCCCATTTTACCTTATATACGGTATTTCAATTTTGGATAAATTTTTAAGAGAAAAAAACTTATTCTTGGCTTATGCACGTATCAGCTTACTTTCGGAAATGTATGGTAAATCTTTCAATTTAATTAAGTAATCAAAATCTTATTTAAGGCATTGAAAAAAAAGATTCAATTCCTTAGAAACGCAGGAATGTAATGTATTGAAATGCTTTTTTGAGTAAAGATAGAAGCTTAGAGTAAGATCTATTTTTGGCAAGCGTTGTTTTGCAATTTAACATTTCTTTTTTGTTTCAGACATAACTTAATACCCAGACACAGAAAAGATAACACACAAACAATTCTTTCGCATATAAATAGATATCGAAAAGCATTGTTTTAAACATTTGAACCGAAGAGATTTATAGCTTTCAATAAGATTATTCTGGATATCACAAAAGGCATTTGCATAAACTTAAATGATTTGTGTTTGAAATGTATATTTCTTCCGATTTGATCAAGTAATAAGAGAGTAATCATAAATGATATTTAATTGCGCGAAACATTATCCAATAGGAAGGTTTTACGAGATGGAACATTTTATAGCTGTATTATTCTTCCTAAATATTCAATACCATTTCACAAATCGCTGTAAGCAAAAATTATACGTACTATTAAGTTCCTGGAATTCATGTAGAATATTTATAGAATATGTATAGTACATGCCATTGTAGAATAAACAGAGTCATCATTCGCTGAGTAATATATTTAATCTTTTTATGAACTCATTGTTTTATACACCAGAACTATGATTGCTGAAACGAGAAATTTTTCCATCATTTTTAAATTGATTAGGAAAATTTATTTTTGTTCTTTAATAATATCCCGACTAGATATACTTTACATTTCAGTAAAGAAATTTTATAATTTTATATTAATGTAACACACATTAAGTTTAATTTTCTTTAATTAATACTAATCATTTTTTTTATTTATAGTTTTTTTAATTTATTTTTCTAAACATTTTTTTTCACAAATTTACAAAATTAATTGCTAAAATTGTTAAGAAACATTGTAGAAGGACAATTACATTCATATGCAAAGACTTATAGTCTAGTAAAATAAAACATAATAAATAGTTAAAAAATATTTTATTAATATTGTGATGTCCTCTTGAGACCCAAACCATATTCTTAGAGCAAGTTTTTTTCTAATTTGAGATAATTAATCTACAAAGTAATACAAAACAGTATTTATAGCCTTATTTTCTTAATTAAAAAATACACCATTTTTGGCCACTCCATTATAATGGATATTAGGTCTTAATCTAGTAAAACAAAATGTGTTACTGATTAAATATAGAACATAATTTCATTACTCCCACATCTGAAACTGTACATTAGCTATTTTTAATCAAAAAATATGTAAAAGTAAAATAAAACTGTAAATTCTTTCTCTACATGCAAAATATAAAATTTCCAACAGAATAGACATTAGGTTTAAAGAGTGTGTGTGTGTGTGTGTGTGTGTGTGTGTGTGTGTGTGTGTGTGTGTGTGTGTGCAAAATGCGTTCCAAATAGAAATTTTAATTGAATGAATTTAAAATCCAAAAAAAATTTCTCTGTTTTGAAACAATTTGTAAAGTTTGTATTTTTGTTGTAAGTGAACATTTAGATTTAATCCTTAAAATACATTATGTTCCATAATTTTCCCTTTATGGCGTTGGGAAATGACTATATACCCTGCATTGCGGTTTTCAAAAATTATCCTAAATTTTCCCAAATATATACATCCCGAGATTTTTAGAAATCATCCCAACTTATATTGGTTTTATTATGAACATTTCATTACAAATTACGTATGAAAACTTCCATCACTGAACAAAACAAACGTACGATTTAGCGTTTACTGGTATCGCCTTTGTATTTAGTAGATGTTGTAGAGGTGCCGAGAAGCGGTTAAATTCTCATGAAATATACATTTATCTTCATTAGGTTTTCTTTTGTACACCAGTAAGTACTATATATTTGTTTATTGTTGTCTCTTATTCCATTTATGAATGGCTCTATCTGTCGCTTAGAATATTGTACATTTAGCTACCTTTGAAAATTGCATTTATGCAAACAAATGAGGGAAGAAAACGTAATGAATAACAAAAAACATCATCTTTGAAGGCTCTAATAAACACTAAACCACACATGTATGGGGAGGTTACAGGATAATCAATTATTCTAGGTATTCCATATGCTGATTCATTAATATACGTTCTTAAAATTTTTACTTCTTTTAAATTAATAATTTTGCAATAAAAATTTAAATTTTTCGTTGACATTTATTTAGTTAATTTTTCCAAATATGTATCTATTCTATTCTTTTTATACGCAGCACGTTGTTACTCAACAAATTCAATTTTTTAAATATCACCTTTTTTCACTTCAAAATCAATCTTTCAAATACCAATACATCTTTTGTTCTCCAAATCAATCAACCTCTCAACGAATTTACTTTTGAAAAGGTTTAACTCTCTAAATAAAAGAATAATTAAATTTTATAAGATGTATTCAGTTCAATTTAGAGCTCAAAAGTTACATTTGATACTTGTAAATGTGAAATGTGTGTATATTCAATTATACGTCATTAATTATTGTTAAACAACCAATCCAAACTTTTCACAATGTGGTAGTTCTACGTCTTAGTCCGGGAGATGATGTATTCCCTAGTCCTGAGCCCTGGAACGTCGAATATGATAAATAAATTATGCAACATACAAAAAATGTTTTGAGAATTATTGAATAGCTTTTTTTGTTTCAAGTCATTTTATTTTGGGGGGTTTCGGAGGTGGGTGAACGGCGAGACGACTCTAAAGCGCATACGTATGGACGAAGTATTGA